>VZRQ01009491.1:0-21654 GCA_013397975.1 Machaerirhynchus nigripectus | reverse complement strand
TATATAATAATATATATATAAATAATATATAAAGTAGGACATACTCAAGTTTTGTAGCTCTGATGTAGCTCTTCTATTTTAACAGAACTGAGACACTGAACTTGATAATAAAGTATTGGGTTTAAAATAATTTGAATGATAATCATAGTTATTAAAAAGTAGAGTTAGAGAAACCTTCCCTTGCAACCATCCAACTATGATGTACCCATCTACTACAGATGCTGTATACCTACAACACTCATCACCTACTTTTTTCCTAACTTTATCTCCTATTATTTTTCTTTAATCTCAAGTTCTCCTTCAAAGTGAAAAGAGCTTGATGTTTTGTGTGCTTTGTCTGCAGAAGAGGGAATAAGCTGCCTAATGAAGGGTTTAAGCCAATGATAGGACCATGTGGAATAAACTCCTTCAGCATCATTAAAAAAGAAAAAATCTCCTTGATTTGATATTCACCAAATTCATAGGGAGTTTTTGTGTAGATTTCAGTAGATAATGGATGTGGTTATGAGTGTCTTGAGTATATGCACAGCTAAAGTTACCCTAAGGTTTACTATTAGATATATGTTGGGTTAGAAATTCAAAGTGCTTTTTAAATAATTACTTTATAAAACTACAGTAATTATACCATACAGATAGGAAGATTTTAATGTCCACACAGAATGCTAACAATGAACTATACAGTGGCTAGGGATATGGAAATAATAAAAGTTTTGAAAATACAACGTGTCTTAAGAATTTGCTATTGGGACTTTAAGGAAGCCACGTTTAAAGATTTGTGACCGTGAGAGGTACTACTGATGACTTTGGCTGCATTTTTAATAAAGATAAATCTGTATATGGTAGTGTAATCAAAGCAAAGGGATACAGCATATTGATCTTACTTTGGAACAGCTAATGGAGACAAGCAAAGCCAAGACTGAAAATGTCCCAAGAAGTACTGGGGCAGTTCTGTATCATATTAACAAGAAAGCCGATCCACACCTTGGGTACACCAGGGAACTGTTCCTACACACTGAGTGAAATCTCTTGGGAGGGTAATAAATCCTACACAACAAATTATATACTAACAGGTTCTTAGGGGAATTGAAATAAATCCTCACCAGTGCTTAGTGCGTAATCTCCAGATCAGATTCCCATTCTTCTTTAGAGGAAAATAATATATTGCTTCTTATACTCTCTGCCAGCCAAATGCTATATATCAAAGTTATGAATGTAGTTGAAATATTGATCCTAAGCCAAAGTGAAACTAAAGAAAAGTTTAATACATTCCCCATATGAGAAAAGAAAAAAAAGTAAAAAAAATACTAAAAATATAATTTCTGGTCAAAGGGAACCTAGAAAGAAAATGGAAAATAAAATAGGAAACAGAATACGCCTCTTGACACTTGTTTTTATTCCTGTAAGCTGAAGAATGAAAGCTAAGAATTTGATTTTTCTAGATAAACAGCAATAACAAGAACTAAAGCATGGAGAAATGACTGTTGCAGGGATAAAAAACAACAGTGTTGTACATAAATGTGTTTAACAAAGAATTCCTTGAAAATTGAGATAGAAGATTCCCATTAAATGGCTGGCATAAACTGGGATAAACAGGCAAAAAAAATGACTGGAGAGCAGGGCAGTGTTGACTCGAAGACAAGCTCAGAAAGTGAGCAGGTATACGCAAGAATGATTTTTGACTGCTAAAAGCTTGTTAGCTCATTCAGAGGGAAAGGTTTCCCTGTCAGAGGTATTGCAGCAGCCATCCAGCAAAATCTGGATCTTCTAGCACAGTCTGCTGTGCTGTTTTTGGCTGGGATAGAGTTAATTTTCTTCACAGTAGCTGGTTTGGGGCTATGCTCTGGATTTGTGAGGAAGAGTGCTGGTAATACAGAGATGTTGTGGTTACTGCTGAGCCGGGCTGACACAGAGTCAAGGCCTTTTCTGCCTCCCAGGCCACCCCACCAGCAAGAAGACTGCGGGGCACAAGAGGCTGGGAGGGGACACAGCTTGGACAGCTGACCCCAGCTGACCCAAGGGATGTCCCACACCATATGACACCGTGCTCAGCAGTGACAGCCAAGGGAAGAAGAAAGAAGGGGAGAACATTCAGAGGGAGGGCGTTTGTCTTCCCCTGTCACCATTATGTGTGATGGAGCCCTGCTGTCCTGGGGATGGCTGAACACCTGTCTGTCCATGGGAAGTGTGAATGAATTCCTTGGTTGGCATTGCTTCTGTGCATGGCTTTTGATTTACCTGCTGAACTGCCTTTTATCTCTACCCACGAGTTTTCTCACTCGTATTCTTCCAATTGTCTCCCCCATCGCATCAAGGGAGAGAAGTTCTAGACAAGACTTGACTAATTGGCTCTTTTGGCTTACTGGCTCAGAGATTTAGGTCAGGCTCTTTCCAGTGTTGTTCCCTGAATAAGGATAACAGAAGCAAACCTGGTGGTAAGTCATGCTCACGCTTTCCATGAAGGTCTGCCCTTAATTTATTTCAAGTTATTTCTCATGGTTTCCCTGCATGGCCTGCAAATTTCTGTAGAGAGAGTGCTCTTGTGCTCCTTGGTGACAGCCCTGAGCTAATGGGAGAGAGCAGAGGCACTGTAACCCTTACAGTGTTACACATGGGGTGTTTTCTGAGGGCCAACTAAGCCTATTCTTAGATTTCAGGATGGAATAAAAATTCTTAGAGCTACTGAAAAACAAGTTAAAAATGTTCAAAAAAGGAAAAAAAGTGTCTTGACAGAAGACTAAATACTACAGGATAAAAGTGCATGTTTTAAAGTTAAGCATTAACAGCTTTGAAAAACAAAAACAGCTCTTTCTCCATCCCCCAGCAAAACCACTGTCAGCTGGTCTGCCTCTGCGGGGTTAAGTGGAAACAAAAAGTTGTTGCAGTAACAGAGATGGTGCTTGGGAAAGGAAGAGCATCTTTCACACGTTGCTGTACAAAGTTTTTCACTTTAGAGGAAACTGCTGATCTGTTCTCATGCAAAGAACTATGCTGGAAATAAAGGACCTGCCTACGGCAGAAAAGAATTAAGAAATTTTTTTCAAAGGGAATAAGTAAGATTCAGTATGACTGAAGGAACCCTCCGTGATCTCTCTTAGCACTTTGCTTACTAACAAGAAAGGAAGTTTCTAAAGATGCTGAAGAGTAAAATGAAAGTAGGATAACACCCTAATTCTGTAGGTGAATAAGTAGGTAGGTAGGTAGGTAGGTAGGTAGGTAGGAAGNGAAGGAAGGAAGGAAGGAAGGAAGGAAGGAAGGAATCACAATCCTTCAGGAAATTCAGAAAAAATACTGCTCAAATGGAGCATATTTTAGGCTTTCCAGACAGGAAGTGAGCACAGCCACATAATTTGCAAACTTCTGTGTATGAATAAGACTTTGGGCTTTGGATTTAGTCTGGCTAACATAAGAAGGATCTACAGAGCAAAGAGGGGCAGAAATTACCCCCAGACTCTGGGAGTCTTGGTGTCACCTGTCTAATTCTTCTGTGCTCTTCAGGAAGATGATTTAAGTTCATGCATGAGGGAAAGGAAAGCTTTGTGGAAATAGTAGAATAAATATTGCAAGATTTCTTGTCAATGAAGAATTTGCTAAGAAAATACAGTAACAACAATGAAAGGATTGTTAGGTGATAGAGCATCCATTTCTATCATGTGAAAATAAATAGAAATAACTTTGTTACCAGCACCCTTTAGAGGGTCAGAAGTTTCAGAGGGAAGAAAATTTTCAAATTTCAGTGTTTAATGGAAAGAGCAAAGCTGAACCTTGATAGTGGTTCAGGCTTCCTTTGGGTCATTTCAGTCCAGCCAAAATGATTCATAGCTTCAAATTACCTAAAAGATGCCAGGGGTACTGGTGATGCCCAGGTGTTTACTTAGCAAGCCAAGACCTGTTGTCTCAGCAGTTACACATTACCTTAACTTCACTAGTCCCAAAATCTGCAGTGAGGGAGTCTGATAGAGACAGACTTGGCTTTCTGCAGTTGTGAAGACATGGTTGTCATCATAGTGACTTTCAGAAGTCCAGTTGAAGATTAATTACTCTTATCTGCAGCTACTGTTTCCAGTGGGCAGAAAAAGGGTGACAGGTTAATCTCTTTAAGTCCCTTCCTCAGCCATTATAATTCTATTGACCTTTGGCAGACCAAATATAAAAATAATTCACAAATAGTTTTCATTTGGTTAGTTTACTTGAGACTCTGAGCAGCTCTGTGTGCTGTAATTTCTCTACTGTATTCATTCCCTACTGTCCAGCTTTTTCAAAAGTTTATTGGTAATCAACCTTCAAACAATCCTTATGGACAATTACTACAGGATTACCTCAACTGAGAAGACTCAAAGCACTCCTCTGTGGGCCTTAACTCCAAAGACCTCAAGTTCTCAGAGATTAATATATTTTCAAAAATCAAATTGTCCCTTTTTTACTTCTCTCCTTAGATGATATATAAATAAGAATAATTTTCACTAGTTTTGGTTGGTTTTTTTTTTCATCTGGGTAAAAATTAAGATTTAGAATTACTCAGTTACTGATAATATAGTCATAAGCCCCATCTGTAGTTATTATAAAGTTTCATGTTATTCTTAAAAATGTTCTAGTATAATTCCAGGGCTTTTAGACCAAGGAATTTGGAGACAGGAGAGAGGGCTGTTGGATTCTAGTAGAGTAAATGTGTTTATAAGGGCGCCAGTGTGCACATTTGTTCTGTGTGTTACACCAGTAGGTAAGAAAATTGTGCTGCTGTTCACTAGCAATTCATTATAATCTATCCTCCTCCTGCCTCTTTAATTTCTGTTCCTTAGAGTCACTAATGAATCATGTTCATAACTCCTTCAGTGTCTCACCCAGCCATTTTCCATAATGAAAAGAGAGAGAAATGACAGATGATCTGAATGTACATTAACCCTTTGTCATAGTTTAACTCTGGCCAGCACCGCCCAGACCTGTACTCGAGGACATGGGATGGGGGAGAGACTCAGAAGGATAAAAGTGAGAAAACTTGGGGGGAAAGATGGTTTAACAGGTAAAGCAAAAGCTATGCATGCAAGCAAAGCAAACCAAGGGATTCATTCCCCACTCCCCATGGGCAGGCAGGTGTTCAGCCAGGAAAACAGGGCTCCATCACACATAATGGTGTGATGCCATCATTCCAAATATCCTGGCCTTCCCTCTTCTCCTCCCAGCTGTCATTGCTGAGAAGGATGCCATATGGGGTGGGATATCCTTTGGTCAGGTGGGGTCTGCTGTCCTGGCTGTGTCCCCTCTCAGCCTCTTGTGCACCCCCAGCCTCCTGGGAGTGGGGTGGGAAGCAGAGAAGGACTTGACTATGTGTAAGCCCTGTTAAACAGCCCTGTGTTATCAGCATTGTTTTCCCCACAAATCCAGAACACAGACCCAAACCAGTACGGTGAATAAAATTTACTCTATCCCGACCAAAAATGTATGTACTTCCAAAGAGGTCCCTGCTGCAACAGAGTTCAGTTGTTAACATAGTAGCACAATGTGAGTGAATTTTTAACAAATGGGGTTCTACCAAGACTTAGAGAAAAACTAAAAAATAAAAGATCCTGGAGATATAATCTCTACCATCAGAATTAGATGAGACTAGCAAAAATGCTAAAATAATTGCCTCGCCAGTCTTTGCATTGCTGCTGTGACTTACTCCCTTCAGAGCAGAGCTGAAATTCAGTCTCTTAGGATTTCTAATTGGAAAAATAGCTCTGGTGAGACTAAATACATTTGGCAACAATTTGTTATGGTCTGCCCTCTAATGGCTGCAAGCCTGAAATGGGCAGTAGGCAGTGAAACCGTGACTGTAACCTGATAAAGTTGTGGAACTGAAGTTGTGGAAGTACCATTCGGGCTTTCCAGATCAAGTACAACTGCAGCAGTCGGGGAATAACTGGGCTCCAAATAGAGAAAAAATGCTAAGTTAGGACCAGATGACTGTCAAACTAAAGGTATTGACCATGGCAGTCCAAAGCAGTGTATCTTTGTTAAGTAAAGTACTTGCATTAGCTCAGTTCCCTGTGCAGAATTTTCTGCCTTTTTGCAAACTGCATGTGCTTTGATCCAGTCCTAAATTTCAGTAGTCTAGTTGAATAAGACCTTTTAAGGTTTCTGGCTACATCTGACTGCAGTTCGAAGGACCTCTCGTCAGATGTAAAGTTCTGAGTTGTGAAAGGAACTGAAACAGCCTCAGGCTGCCCCGAGACTGGAATGTGTGTGTAAAAAGCTGTTGAATCATCACCTTTTGCCCTCTTTGACTCATCCCCTGAAGAAAGAAATGTTTAACCACAGAAAGAATCTAACCTAATGCATGGTCCTTTCTGATGTACCTTATAAACCTAGAGGGAATGCTAAAAGGAAAGCTTATGCTATCCTAACCATAGAGAAGCCTATGAAAAATATCTACAGTCTTGTGCTAAATGCTTTAAATTATTCTTTCTTAGTTTAGGAAAAAAAAGGTAGAAAATGTTCATGAAGATGAGTATCAGTGAACTGATACCTTTCCTATAAGTGGCCTTACCAGAAAAACATAGCGAATGTCCATAGGAACTATATAATAAATACAGGCTGTGCTTTTGACATTGGCTTACTTAGGCTGAAATTGTGTATTTTTGGCTATGAAAATTACATGCTTTTGTATTTTTAATGCATACTTGTTTGTCTCAAAATGACAAACAGTGAAAACTCATTTCCACATGCATGTTTGCAAAGAGGATCTAGACATTTGCTGCCATGTCTGAATCCTTTTATTCTCAGTCACCAATTTAACTGAAAATTGCTTAGAAATCTTGGTGTTCATGTAGGAGGTAGACAGTCATGTAATATAGTAACACTCTCACAGCTATAGACTGTTGTACATTGGCAGTGGGAGGACACACACTTTTACAGGCACCTCCCTTCTATGCAAAAAAATTATGGTGCTGGAATACTTACAGCATTAGACAGGTCTAAACTGGATTGTATGTCCCTGACAATTATGTTTTTCTCGGCTCATCATCTATAAAAGAGAGGTAAAATACAATACAAATTTGCCTAGCACTTTTGTGGGGCTTTCCAGATCAAGTGTGCAAACAGTTCAATATTAATTGTGAATATTATTATGCAAACCAGCATCACAGAAATTTTATAGCCAAAATGGGTTACGGTGATTATATAGTCTGAGCTTGACACGTCATTGGACTTTTATTATTTAATTCCTCCTTTCAGTTGTGTGATTCTGTTTGAATCAGAGTAAACACTTTAGACAAATATTCAGATTTTATTTCAAAGTCCACAGTGAGGTTCTCCCACCATCCACGATGAGTTGCTGCCACCAATAGCTGATTAATCTGTTGCACACTTTGCAGGTTCTTTCTTGCTCTAGTTCAAAGTACTTACAAACTCTGCTTTTGTTACCCTCTATCATCTACTGAACGAAGAGGACAGCTTCAGGAACTTGCCATAAGTGGTGTTTTCTGTTCCTGTGGCCATTCTCAACGCTCTTCTGTGCAACATCAGAGCACAAAGACAGTTCTCTGTTCCTGCTCTAGGTTCCTTTTCTAAGGACGCCATCTCTACCACTGTTTCTGACCAGGAATTTTTATTAGACTGGCTAAATCCCACAGTCCCCAAGTCCTTTTTTAGAGTCACAGATTTCCAGAAGGGAGTAATCCATTCAGGGATTATGAACTCCATTTACTGCTTTAATACAACATTGTATTTGCATATAATGAAATTCATATAATTTTTTTATGCTCTCAGACAAGCAAATATCAATGACATCTCTGTTATTTGCCATTTAACCTATTTTTGTGTCAATTACAGTTGCTTCTGAGGAGAACCTTATGGTTTTTTACATGTCAGAGTTTAAAAAAATATATGCTTAATGACAAAAAGAAGTAGGGTCAAATAACAATTAATTAATCTGCAAATTGCAAAACCACACCATCATGATAACTCCTTATTTTGTGGCTGATTAATCCATGTGGTTTACAAACAGCCTGTGTTGATTTAGTACTGTCCAGGTTTCTTTGCACAGCACAATATCCAAAGCCATGTGAAAGCCTGACAGTATCCTATCAACCAAGCTTGGATTTTTCCAAAAGCTTATTTTTAGTGAGATCTGCTTTCCATAGACAGATGTGGATTGGCACCAATTGCACTGAAGTACTGCAAAGATGACTGCAAAGGGTTATTAGAAAATTCTCTATTCAAGATTGCTGGTTGATGATGGTGGTGTTGGTATTCCACTATTGATATATATATAACCCCTATCAATATCTAATTTTGTAAATGTGAAAATGTGGTTTCTATTCATGACCTTACATGAAGCTGTTAAATTTACTTTTTTCATACCATCACAGACACAGTGTAAAGCTGGAAAGTGACAGTAAGATAAAAACACAGACAAAATTAAGTCGCTTTACTGTAAACTAAGCATCTGAAACACTTGCATTTGCAATGCAAGGCCTGACAAGGTGAGACAAGCTCTCTGCAAAACTGCTGTCACTCCACATTCCCAATTCCAAACTGAAATGCTGAACCAGATTTTCAGATGCTGAAACTTGGTGCAACTCCACCAAAGCCATCCAATTTAAGACAAAAGTGCTAACTAAAACACAATAAAGAACTTCTTCTGCTTGTAATGCAGACTTTATGACAATCACAAACAGATCTGAGAATATGGAGTTGGGAAAGAGCACCTTCCTCATGCAGAAAAGAAAATAATATCCTCATGTTCCGTAGTCAAGGATACAGAAGAATATAGGATATAGAAGAATTAAGATAAATTCTTGTTTCAGATGAAGTAGAATAGTTCTTAAGTAGTTCGGAAGAAAAACAGGTTAAAAAAAATAAAGAGGTTAGATGTCGATAAGCAGGCAATTTTTTTTGTTTTTATTAAAGGAGAGCAACAATAAATGCCAAATAAAATAACACGTTTTTCAAATAATGAAAATTTTCCTTTTCCTTGGTTTAACAAGAGTTCCTGCTCCTCAGCATGAGCACTGAACTGCAGAGACTTGTCCTTCTTGCTTTCCTGTTTGCCTTTGGCCCTTGGTGATCGATCTTAATAAGGGAGTTTGAGTGTATTGCTCCCTTCTCACCTTTTCCTTCCTTCTCTGCACCTACTTTATGATCTGGTAGTGAGGGTATTCTTTTATAAAGTGGTAAACAGAAGTCTGATCCATCTTGGTATGAAAAAGAAATTGAGCTGAGGTCTAAAATAGCCCAGGCAAGTACAAAAGCTATTAAGCCAAAGCCAGGCAGCAAAAACTTCTCCAGCAAACTTTTTCCCTTTTTTTTTGAAAACAGGATGAGTTCAAATTTGGCAGGCTTCCTAGCATGGATTTGGAGTGATAGGAATGAAAAGAAGTACCAAATATACAGTCTTGAACCAAGTATCTCTGCTTTAAAGGCAGGCTGAACCTTGACACACATTTCCCATGGATAACTTTAAGAAACCTTTGCTCACCATCTAGGTTTTCCAGCTTGTTTTTGTTTGTACTTACCCCTTTCCTCTGTCTCTGAAAGGATAGTTAAGTATCTCAGATGTTCTGAGTCAATTTGCCAGGGCTGAATTTTTGGTTGTTGAGATTACTAAATTTTAGGGTACTAAAGCACAGATTGTGATGATTTTCCTTTGTGCTGAAATAACTTCTGCATCTGACATTTAGGTGTTTAAACCATTTGAACTCATATTTATGAACTAAAATCTCTGGGTTTAAGAGATTCTGAAAGACAAACCCAAACTATGAATAAATTTGCTTTTTAACTTGTTGTCTTCTAAAGTACTTTTTCCATAATAGACTTCAAAGTTGTTAGAGCACCAAATGAGCATGATTTTGCCATTGCATGAGATCTGGCTCACTGGCCCAGCAACTAGCAGGCCTGATGGAATCAACTTCTGCCACATGCTGTTGCTTTATCAATACAGGATAAAGGAAGTAATTTCTAAAGAGCCTCAGATGTTCTTAAACGATTTGTTTTACAGTCAATGTCAAAATAATTATTTTCTTAAAAGTCTTTAGTGGCATCATTCATGTACGGAGAAAGTGATTACAGTTGAGAGAGAGTCCTTTGGAAAAATATCAAGGAGCATTTCTTCCAGTATAATGCATTGCCTAATATGTCAGCTACTCAAATTTCATTAAAGCTGGTTCTATCTCCTGCAGAGGTTTATACAGAACTATGGCATGGCCAATGGTTACAAGAAAAGCAGCTGACAAAACTATTTAACTACAATACACTGTGCAGCTACTGGAACTGCCATTAAATGTTCACAATATTTCTTTGTCAACATCACTGCTCTTTTTTTGCCTGTGACTTTTTTTCTGCCTGTTGCTCTTACTGAACTGCAGAACTTCCATATTTGCTCATGCATTTAAAATGGCCAGTCTGGATTTTTTGAGTATAAATATTCTATGGTACAGGGGAAGTTCTGGAGGGTTGAACTTTTTTGTATTGCTGCAAAAGCAACAATCAACACATTCATGTGTATATATTATGTAGTGGCAAAGAATAAATAACTAGCAAATTTTTTTTGTTTAATCTCTGCTTCTTTCTAGTTTAATCATAGGCCCTTTAAAAAGCATTAGCAAGATTTCAATTTGGTTAACTTTGGGATGCTCTGAATAGCTATAGAAAATTTACAGTTGGAAAAATTATAATAAAATAATTTAAAAAATAATAAAAATTCCATCCCCTTCCTTTATTAATAAGAAGCAAAAAGTGGATACTCTCACCCTTCATGCAAGTGTAGCCTTCCTGCATTTTATCTAGTAACTCTTAGTAAATCCTTGTAAGCCTGCATAAATCTGGACTTCTCTGTGGGGGACATTTTCCCTGGAAACTTGAGGAGAAGATGAAAGAACAGCATGCAGAAAATGAAAATTTGTAAGATAAGTACATTATTCTACAATTCCTTGTATTCATGTAAGGGATATTTTCCTTAAAATAGATGTAGAGGACAAGAACAGAGCTGGATGGAGACTTGTGGACCTTTTTATGAACCACTTAGCCCCAAAGCTTAGTAAAGTATTTGCCCTCCTGGGAATTTTTGACAACTATTTCAAGGACGGATATCCAAATTGTACAATATGACTATTCATGTGAAACTGTTGCTACTTTTACCTCAGAGTAGGAAGGACACATTACGGAACATTCTTTTTCATAAAGTGAGAAGGGAATTAAATGGACAAATGTGAAACTATCTGGACAAGGAGTGGAGCGGGCTATTATTTATTTTCATCATATTCTTTGGGGTTTTTTTCAAGGTGTCCTGCTTCCAGCCAGGACAGGGTCAATTTTTGCAGCATCCAGGAGGGGCATGACCAAGACCCAGAGGTTATTCCACAGCACTTCATGCCATAAGCAGGGACGAGGTAAGGGGTCCCTTCCAGGCAGGCAGCGGGAAGGGAGCAGTCAGGGGTAACGTTGTGTCCCATATGGTGGGTGTGAATCGTTTGCCTCTCTTGGACACTCTGTTATCAATATTGCTGCTGTTACTGTTCCTTTCTTATCTCATTTCTGTTCCCAGTAAATTGTTCTTATCTCAAGCTGTGACCTTTGCCTTTCGTGCCTCCAGTTCTCCTCTCCAGCCTGCCACAGGGGAAGGGGGAGTGAGCTCCTGGTTTGCAGTGCTGCAGTGGGAACACTAAACTGGGGGAATACCATTCCTAAACCATGACATATTTTTCATTTAGAAGGATTTTTAAATAATTTTAGCCTACATGACAATTTGGGAACTTTTGCAGAAGTGTTGTAACTCTCCAATGATTGTGGACTGGAATTTAAACTAGCCAGGCTCTTGTTGAGAGGCACTAACTAAACTGCAGAGAGCTTGTCTGCCAACCACATTATGTCCAAGGCCATGGACATCAGATTGATATTGACTTTAACACATGCATGGTCCATGTTTGGAAAAAGCACTTTTTACTCCCTTGGGATTTTTATATGAGAATGTACATGAATTTTACTGGAAAGCACAAAGATTTTTAAATGAAAACATAATTTCTGTGTCTTACAGATGCATCCAAGGCCTCTTCCTTTGCCACTGCAAAACACAATTTTGGTTTCATCACAAGTTTTTAGACCTACTCTGGAATAAACTGAAGGCCTTCTTTAACCTTACAGAAAGAAAATTTTCTTTTCTTAATTTAATGCCATTACTTCCTCAAATTTTTGTGTTCACAAGTTAGGGTATTTTAATATTATAATATGTGGCAATATTGAAAACAAGGCTCCAGTTAAAATCTAATTAATTAGTTAGTATATAACATAGACATATTTCAATACAGAATCCATAGAAGCCCTAAGTTAAGCAAAAGGCAGACATTCTCTATTTCATTTCCAAGAAGATAACAATTTAATTTTTTAGAAATAAAGACCTAAGAACATAAGTGAGAAATAGTTTAGGAAAAAATAATAAATTTATTGATTTTTTTTTTCCCAAACACAGGAAGTTTTATGTACTTTCAGTTCTCTTTAATCTGTGGTGGGTTTTGGCCCTCATTGTTGGTCATTGCTTTTACCTTGGTCTACAACTGGCCCCTGGGAATTACTTGACTAGGCTTCATTAGCTGCACTTCAGTAATTAACTACCTTGAACTCTGCCTATTATTGCCACTAAGTACTCGTGTAAGAACCCACGAATGAGCTACAGAAGAAGATGAACTTGAAGCCAACAACTTGGTGGCTTGGTTGTTTTCAGAGTGTCACATGGAACAAGATTTTATCATTCAGCAGACTCCTCTCTCACTTTGGAATATTCCCAAGGTCTGTTATAAGGCTGCTCCACCTCACGTTTCCATCAATAAACTGCACTGAATATAGCAGACAACCAGGCTTAAAAGAGAGCCTCAGAGGATATCACTACTCACTACCAGCATCAGGAACACTTATTTTTGGACTGTCAGTCACAATGACAAATCATATCTCCCCAGTCTCTCTTCTCTACTGCATTTTTATATCACTTCTTTTTCCATGTAATTCATAAATCCTTACTTTCTGGTAAGTCTTTTATGTGACACTTTATCAAGTGCCATTTTATGAGTCTGATAATATAACACATATCTTTGACTCCCTTCTATTATGTATTCCTGCGACAGGAGAAGATTATTTTATTTATTTAATTATTTATTTTCAAAAATAAGTTAAGCAGGCTGGGAAACAATCAGAAAAGGGGAAAGAGAAGGATAAGAAAGAAATTTCTTGTAAAGCAAATCCTGAAATAGGTGATAGTTTGAAAAGACAAATGTCTAATTGAGGAAAGACTGAAGGAGGAGAGACAGACAACTTTTAAAAAAAACAAAAACAAAGGCTATAGAGAGTACTTGGAAGGAAAAAAAACACTAATAGAAACAATCTGAGAAAAAGCTTCTTTCTTGCTAATACTGAGCTAATTTAAGATAGTTTTACTACTTCATCTGACATCTTTTCTCTGTGGAACTTCTAAGGTAGCAATAACAATGTTTTAGGATCATTCCATTTGATCATAACAAACAGGGTTGTTTGAAATAGGAAGGCAATTAAACAGACATGCTTGTTTATATTAATACAACTGTTCTCTTTTTCAAATAATCTTAGTTAAGTCAGCTAAATGATTTCACAGCTGAGCATTGGCTCTTTGAAAAAGAATGGAGACAGCCTGCTTCCTAATATTAATGCACCTAACAATCGATACCTTTGGCCAAAGCCAGGAAAATTTCCAACAGGTACTGCACACATTGCTCTGCCTTCTCCCAGGAATGTCTCCAGTCTGTAACATGCCTGGTTTCCAGGTGGTGACCTCTGGAGGCTGCTGACCCCGCTGCCCCGTGGGCACACAGACATCCTGAGCTGGCTGCAGGACCAGCTCCCGTGGCTTTACAGAACCGCGGTGTGGTTGCAAAGGCAGTCGGGGGAGTTTGCTGCTGCTGTGCAGAGCTGCACCCAGATGAGGGAAGGGAAAGCTGAGTGTCAGGTAAGAAATGCAAGTGAAAGTGAAGTGACTGCAAGCTGACACTGAATTTACTACATTTATTTTTCCTGTGCTGTTGCACTCACACCATAACAGAGACAAAGCACTCCACCACCTTTGGGGAAGGAGGGGTTGTTTCAGGGAGCAGGAGTCCATATCCTTGTCGCCCACTCCGGGTCATGAGTCCTAGCATCCAAAAGTACCTGACATTTAAGTCCTTCCATGTGCCTGCCTGGTTTAATTCTAATTCCAGCCAGCAACTAGGAACACACAGCTGCTGGCTCACATGCTCCTCTGTGGGATGAGGAGGAGAATCAGGCAAGGGAAAAAAAACCCTTCTGGGTTGAGATGCGAACAGTTTAACAATTGAAATCAAATAGAATATAATAATACTAATTATACTAAGATATAATAATACTAATAGTGATGGTAATAATAATAATTGCGATTAAAAAAATAAACCCCAATTAAAAAAACAAGTACTGCACAATGCAATTCCTCCCCACCTGCAGACCAATGCACAGCCTGTCCTGAGCCGTGCTTGATGGCTCACAGCCAACTCCCCCCAGTTCATGCACTGAGCTTGGTGTCTCGAGGTATGGAATATCCTTTTGGCCAGTTCATGTCAGCTGTTCTGGCTGTGCTTCCTCCAGGATTTTTGTGCACCTCCTCACCAGCAGAGCATGGGAAACTGAAAAGTTCTTGATTGAGAGTAAGCCCTTCTTAGCAACATCACTAAACCATCACTGTATTATCAACATTATCCTTGTGCTGAATCCAAAACACAGCACTCTGCCATTCACTAGAAAGAAGATTAACTCTATCCCAGCTGAAAGCAGGACACTGGCCCAAGGCAGAGGTGTATCTTGGTCTCTAGAAAAAAGAATGTGTCCTGGAGTTGTCAACACAAATGGACTTCGAATATAACAGGAGAGGGTCTCTGACCCCTTGTCTGTGTAACTCTGATGATGGCAACGTTGAGATAAATTAAAAACCCTTTCATTTGCAAAAAAAACAAATTTAATTTAAAATTTGTAGCAAGATTTCAGCACATTTTAAATGAACGTGATCAATACATTGTAAGATAATGCATTAATAACTAATTAATCTTTATATGACAGATAATGAAGAACCACAAGGCTATTTCTAGAGTCAGAATAAATATTGTTTTAATCAAACTGCTGAATTGTTGGGTTCCAGTATGTTTTTAATAAAACATCTTTATATTATTTCTAAATGGAAACTTTAATATATAATTCAATTACAAGATCAATGTGAAAGGATAGAAACTGTTCTTTAATACTGAGTTTTAACAATATTCTGAAGTTAGCTAGTGGAGCACAACTATGAAGATGGATCAGGTAGATGAAGAAAGGAAGAGAGCAAAAGTAACACAAAACATATAAAAGGACAAAGGAAGAGCAGTTCAGCTATATTTATTTATTTACTGAGCTCTGCCTGTGTGTGCTCATATACAGAAAACACCTTATGAGAAAATGTTTCCCTCTCCTCTGCAAAGGGAAGGCCCAATACTAAATGGAATTAGATAATGTGCCAGACATAAACAGTGGATAAGATCCTCAGTACTTACAAAAGAAAAGAAAAAACTTCATATATGCACGAAAAACTACAGGTAAACCAACTTAAATTTCTCTGTTTAATTTCTATTATTTCTAGAAGAATCTACTACAGTCACCTTTCTCTTAGGTTACTATACCAGCAATGACAACTTATTTCAATGGAATAACAGTTGCAATATGGCACTATCAAGAGTGAGTCAGTGCAGAGCAAGTGGGTCTATCTAGTTTGCAACCAACATCAAAGAAATGCCACAGGTATATCAACTATAAACTCATTCTGAAAGGTCTGGCAGACTATGGTCCTGAACATGACAGAAGCCTCTAAGTGTTCTTAAGACATTTTTTGGGGAGGAAAGAATAAAAAGACCCTTTGGTGAGGAGTAGTCTGGAAGAAGTGTCAGAAAAAAAATTATCTTGCCTGAAAAAGCCCAACTTATTTGAACTTTTAGTATTAGATTTTAGGGAGAATGGTTTTCATTTCTCTTCTTGTTAAAATGAAAAAGACTAAAAAATAAAGAAAAAGCAGGCAAAGAGAATAAGCGCCTTGAAAAATATGCAAAAATAGCCAAGTGGATGTGCTTCCAGGTTTGTGCGTGTTCCCTCAGTTAAGAATGATTTTACAGCCAGATGACAAAGACCCTGACAATAGGGCTTAATGACAAAGCACATGAAACCCTACCCAAGGCAGTTTGACTGGCATTTCAGCATTATTGTATGCAATGAGAGCTTTCCAATCAGCCAGAACAGTGGGATCCACCAAGGAATCATGATCAAGTAGCTATTAGGCCAAACGGTATTGTCAGAATTCCACAATTTATGCAGCTTCTTTCAGAGAACTGAGTCCTGAAACTTCTAAATATCAAAAGGGTTCAATATCGAATAGAACATGTATTTAAGGAAAATTGGCCCCCAAATTGCTATGCTATTGTCATTTGTTCTTTTCCAGTTCACTTAGAGGGTAAAGTGGAGACTATTTTTAAAATTCAATATGAAAAAAATTACAACTGAAGTTTCTTTAGAAAAAAAGTTCCTTTAACCAGCTGCATCTTTCTTTTGTACTCTGCTCAGATGTTAACTTGGATTATAGCTTCAATGTTTCTCATGCTTTTTTGTTGTCTGTCATTTACGTTTTGGAAAATTTAGCACAAATTTAGATTTGAACTGATTTGTACTCCTTTGGCCAAGCCTGAGCCCCTCCAAATTCTTCTGGAAAAGTACCACATCCACAATCACTCTGGCAAAGGTCTGCCTGGATCCCTTTCAACTAACACAAAAGCTGTGCAGCATGTTATTTAATGCCTCATCCTTTTGTCATTGGAGTCTGCTGCAGAGCTCCAACCAACTTTGCTGGGAGCTAAAAAGAACCCCAAATGCCAAACTGATTTGACTACTGCTTTAATAAGAAGATTTTGCAGTATGCAGCATAATCCATCTTTACACAAGCATGCACTCTGATGCTCTGCCTGTCCCCTGTTCAGCTGGACCCCTCTCACTGGCCACTGCATCCAGGGGATGCTGACACTCAATTTCTCTCTCTGCAGCAGTTCAAGTGTTTCAAACCACAGCCAGGAAAAGGCTCTTGGATTCAAGAGAGACAACAATGTCTCACATGAGGGTAAATGAGCATCTCACACACAAGATTTTTTCTGGGCATTCAGCCGTAGAGGCTTGTCACAAACTGCTGCTCAAATATTCAGTGAAAAGAACTGAACATTTTTACAACCTGAATTACAAATTGTGTTGTACAAGTTGGAGCTTTATTTGGCATAGGAGACTTATAAGCTGTTCGTGATACCATCTATATTTTGCCTCAAAATTGACTGTGTATCTACAAGAATAGTAAGGGGAAAGGACCACATTTAGGAACGGTCCGAGGTACATTTCTCACATTTGGATAGCTTGCCTGGGAATTCACCTATCCCACCAGGAAACAGACCCATTAAAAGACAAAAGCAGTTCCCTCCGTGCATGGATCCATTTATATCTGTATCAACGTGACTGCTAGAGAAGGTAGAAGGCCTGAGAGTGAAGCAAATGGAAAGGAGTGCCTCCAGATGGACCTTTTGTGCCCCCATCTGCAAAGCTGCACCTTTATCATATGCAATGTGGGGGAGGAGATGTGAGTAGGGACTATGGAGTCAGAGAGAAGGCACCCTCATTCCTGAGAGCCCCTCTGTTTCTGCATGAGCCTTCTGCAATAAAGCTGCAATGTGAAGAAACTCTCTTCAATTGCCAGTGGACCAAAAGGAAGAAGGAAATAAGGGAAATAAGTTTAATCTTCGACTTTTTGTAGTGGAAAGCTAAAATTTTTGCATGAAAATAAGCAACAATATTGAAAAAGGTTTACCAATATGAGCAGATTATTTTATAGATTATTTCAATCATTTATGGCACTCAGCAGCTTTGAACTTCACACCTTGAATGCTGGGACATTGTATCATTGTATTCTGGCTTCCCATAAGACCATGTGTATTACCATAATTTAATAATCATAAAAACTGTAATAGACTCTTACAGAGAGTCCCACTCTTGATAATGCAACTACTTTAATTTCTCTAAGAGAATTAAAATTACACAGTTTGCTTCCAGACAGTTTTAACTACTCATTTAGAGCATCCTTCCCTCCACAAACACTTTTTCCTTTTTGCAAAGCACTAGTTATTGTAAATGATACAGCTTTACTGAGTCTTGTTAAGACCCCCAAATGCTGTACAAATGGTAGACTACCTAAACATATTAATTATTAATTATATTTTTCAAATATTATTCCTCCAAAGTGAATGATTTTTAGGGTGGTCTAAGGCATATTTCTAAACCAGACTTTAAAATCAGCCAGATTGCTTCTGCAAGGAAAGATCAGTGGCACATTCCCCTCTTTCCACCCCAGGGAATGTTCACTTTGCATTCTGGAGCTGCCAGGATTTTTACTTTAGAAAATAAAAGGAAATAGAAATCAATTATTAATGAATGTAGAAAGGCAGTAAGAAGATTCTTGCACCGTTTCCCAAATAAAAGCCCAGAGAAGAATTCTGATTAAAATCCAGTTCCAAGTGGAATCATCCCGTTTTTTATTGGCCATTACTTATATAGATGTGTACAAAGCAGTTTCACGTTAAGTCTCCCAAAACCATCACAAAAGAGGCAAGTCTCCTTGCAGTGGTAAGTTAATGCATTGCAGCACTTTGGCCATGAAGGCTGTGCCATCAGTTACAGAAATGTTGTCTGCAGAGGGTATTATATCAATTGTCTTGTTTTCTTTATTAGCCTCATGCAAATATGAAATCAGAGACTGCTGATCCAGAGCTGCAAAGGCCCATCACTTACCCAAATGTGCAATAAAACCTACTTTAATTAATTTTATTGTCTGTCTCCTGGAGACAGAATGAAAGGGTTAGAAAAATGTGAGCACCTCTAGTTAAAGAGGCATTCCCATGCATACAAGGAGTAACACAGCCTAGTAACAACTGCCTGGGTGAGATGGAACCAGCCACAAATGGTTCTGGGCTTGCTCGTGAGGTGCTGACTGGTGCTAGAGGGGAGGAGTGGAAGCCACAGGAAATCCTCTCTGGGAAAGAGATAAAGCAGGCTGTGGACTTGGGACCTGCTCACTACATTTTAAGGGAATTATTTTCCAGTAAAGACAGCATCTTTGAAATAATCTTGTCTTCACTGGGATTCACTTTTCCTCTCCTCCAGTGCAGACACAAGTGGGCGGTAACATTTTTGGAAACTGTTTTGCTCTATTAACAAAAATAATTAAATGGAAATATCATAAATGAGGAAGTTAATTTTGCACAGGCTGTGCTGCTGGTCACAAGTTCTTTGTGAGAGGCACAATGTTATTGATACTCATGCAGAGACACTCAAAGGAGAGCTTGCCAAATGATGTGATTAATGAGGATGAAACAGGTAAGTAGCCATTACTTTTGTCAGTAATCGTTGGTGTAAACAGCAGGAAGAAAGGACAATGCTTAGAATGGGAAAATACATAAAAGAGGACTCATGGAAAGAAATTAAATAATTTACTTTCTTTATATACTTATTAGTAAGTGAGTTTTGCTGGACAAAACTCCTAGGTGCAAATTCCGGTGGGGTGCTGATTGATGTTTGCGTGTACACCAAGTATCCCTGTCATTAAGGTAAGTGGATGTTTCCCAAACTCAGTAGCAAAGGTTCCACCACATATGTCATTTCAATATGAGAAACGTATTATCAAAAGAATCATTTTGTATTTCAAAGGAGATTACAGTAAATTTTCTTTTATTCTTGTAATGTTGCAGTCTCCTCTTGCAACTTCCTCCAAGTCTTGATCTCCAAGCAGAAGAGCATGATGTGTGACTAAGGTGGCAATACTGGTTGGCATAAAACTAAAGCTCAATTATCTGTCTAAGAGATGAACTTGAATAAATATCAACTTGATGAATAGAGGAAAACGAGGAGCAGACATTGACAGCAACAGCACTGGTTGGAGTATCACACTGTTCACTACTCAGCAGTTTAAAAGAAAGTAATCAGATGAAGAAACAAAAAGTGATTTGGCCTGGTGATTTTCATACTGCCCCATGGAGAAAAAAAGCATCAGTGAAATTCCCTAACTCAATAAGAATCAACTTTTCTTGTATGAAAGATATTTATTTATTTATTGAAAAAATGAAAAAAAAAATGAAGCTAAAGGAGATATAGTGTTGTGCTGATCTCAAGAAAGCTTACAGATAAGGACCTGAGTCCTTTTCTGTCTCCACCTTAATGAATACAACGCTATTCAATATTTCTTTTTGCCTTTCAATAGTCCCTTCCAAAAATATTGGCTATCTGTAAATAAAAGTGAGTTATCACACAGCTGAAACATTAGAGAGTATGAAGATTAAAGTGGGATACTCAGACAAAGGTCACAAGAAGGTCATTGTGTGCTGTAGTGTTCAGTGATCTCTGCTGCTATATTGGCCCACTCTTATTCTTGTTACTTTTTCTAGTACTTTCACTGGAAATACATGTGAAGCAAAGAATACATCTGCATATCTATAAGAATTGCAAAGAATGTCATGCAGTGATTAGAAACAATCTTTTCTATCTCCAGTTAGCCAGATACCACATTTTAGCATATTCTGAACAGGACTGTATCTGGCAATGTGCAAACTCTGTTTGAAATGTTTCAACAAGTCTCTGGTACAGAGACTGAGAGATGATAGAAATCTCCCACAAAATTATTTATCTGTCTGCACAGACTGAAGCAAGCTTTGTCTGTTTTATTTGGGACAGTTTAATCAGATGTCTTTGAATATGCTGGGTAGAATAAAGTAAGCCTAATAAACATGCACTGGTTGAAAACTTCTTTGTAAGAGCTCAATATTTGTTTCCCTTTCTTAATGCCTTTGAAAGAAACCATTTGAAGCTCTGTGGTGTCTGAACTTCTCCTGCACTGAAGTGCATACAGAGATGAGAAGAAAAGCCAAGCTGACTTTTGTGATCATGCTTTTCTTTTTGGCTTGAGAGATAAGGCTGCACAGAAATCTGCCATGTGGTACTGAATTTAAGAAGATGAGCAAAGCAGTGGCGTGAAGCTTCAGGCTTTCAATAACACTGCTATATTTATATGATGATACAAAAACAGTAAGGAAAAAGCCTCTTTCCCAGTAAAAAATAGAGGCACTAATGCTGTACCTCTGAGTACAATGGGAGTTTTGTTATTTACATGTACAGAATGTACAGCACAGAGATTCCATACTCTACTAAGTTCAGTGCACTCAGATATGAAAGTTAAAAAGACATTCAGTGCCAATGCCTATAATGCTCACATAAAGAGATTTTGGCAGACTTTATACCTTTCTAGATACACTTTTTTCCTCTCTCTCTACAGTTTAAAAATCTAAACTAAGCAAATATAGACAGACCTTTTTTTGGTTTTTTTTATCAGATGAATCAGATTCTGACTTTACTTACATTAAGTCATTCACAAAAATGGTTTCATTAAAGTAAATTGTTCTACCCACATTTGAAAAAATGCGTAACATTGCATATATTTACATTTACAAAATTGCATATATTCATACACATGTAATTTTATTTATAAATATATAGTTTGATACACGTATAGATGACATATTAAAAGTGGCATTTTATATATATATGTATATA
>VZRQ01009489.1:258244-274571 GCA_013397975.1 Machaerirhynchus nigripectus | reverse complement strand
AATTTATAAATATATTATAAATATAGTGGACTTCTAATCAGTTAGCTAAAAAAGACAAAGCAGCAAAAAAATTTTTCTCTCTCTTTATTTCCTATGAATATACATAGATCAAGAAGGCACTCCAAATTCCAACACTAATACTAGTTTAAAGAATAATATCTACCAAAGTAGACACTATGTGTTTAACATATGACCTTTACCTTCTTGTTTAAGACTGCAGTGGCTGTAGACTTAGCAGGACTTTCCGAATAAAGCTTACAACAGACCATGTGATGTTTGAAGACCATGTAAAACTAGAGATGCAAGCAGGCCCAAACAGAAATGTATTCATTCTCCACAGTCTTTACTTTCAGGGTCTTCCTAGGTGCTTTCTTTTCTGACTTTGTATGAAAGCTTATTTGCTGCCATTTTACTCAGCCAGTGTGCAGTTATTAAAAGTTACTCTCAGTTTGCAAGAGAGAGCACTGTGACCATAACCTCTCCTGTCAAGGAAGCCTTTTAATTCTCATTCAGTTCTCTTCTTTTAAGTGAGGTTGGACCTACATCAAGAAAGAATAATATCGTCATGCCCTTAAACATAACCTCTTCATTTTTCCCTACCGCCTGTAGCATTCTATCCTTGTCCCGGGTGTACAACAAGGTCAAAATCACGATCCCTCCTACACTGTTAGTCACAGATGGCCTCAATGTGGGATTCCTATGGTATTTCTGATCCAGATTAGATAGCCTTTCAAGTTGTGTGACTGAACTGTGTATGAAATTTTGCATGAAAAAGATGGTGTCAGGACTTCATGTTCCCTCTGAAATTCTCCGAGTCCTAATGTCCTGCCTTTGCTGTGAGTTGTCTGAAATGTCAAGTTATCTTTTTGTGTTAATAAGATTTTGCCTAAGGATTTATTCTGACTTGGCAGTTTTTGTTTGTTTCCCATTTTCTGGAAAGGTTTGAATCTGAACTCAATAATAATTTAAATGAGAAAGATAAAAGCTAGACTTTTGCTTTGGGATCTTTACCTCTAAATCTAAATAAATATGTCACTCTAGTTATATTTTTGTGTTAGTATGTTTCTATTTCCTGCATATTTATTAGCTATGTTGTAGGTGACTAAAACACAAGCCTCTATTTTGAAGTGCGATTCATAAATGTCAAACAAGACTTAGTCTGTAGCTGGATTTGGTATATTGAGAATTCAGATGGGTAGCTGGCTAAATTGATTTTTTTAATTGAAGATAAGAAAACCAGATGGTTCATCACAGATGAATTAATATTTGAAGGGACTGTATGACCCTCAGTTATGCATCCAAGGTTCTTCATGTTCAATGCACTCATTCATTTATCTGTTTCCATATTTGTTATAAAGCATTTTTAGGTTAAAATAAAATAAAAGTCTTATTGAATTTTCTATACAGATTGAAATTTAGCATTTTTGAGTGAAGCCACACTTCAGTCTGTTTTTCCACTGCACTTCTTGAGCCTAGCAGAGAGCATGATTCAATAGATATAACAAAGCTATTAGTTTTAGGCTATTCCAAATAAATACATAGAAACTTAATCAAAGGATAAAGTGCTTCCAGAGGAGATGCTGCTATGATTTCTTTCTTCCCAATCATAAAAATTACTCATACAAACACGTATTTATATGTCTGAACTAAGGTTAAGAGGTGATGGATCAAAAGAGAGTATATTTGTGTCACTTAAAAAGTCATGAACAAAGCAGTCATACATGTGGTAACTCTGTGATAGAGTTTAGTGTTAAAAGTAGCCTGATGACCAGGCTACTTCCATTTGTAAACATTAAATTTCAATGTTGTGTGCCTTCATTCTGTTTGGATGAACTATGCCATTTTAAAACTAAGCTTTAAAAATACTTGTGGGGCTCAAATGGACTGAGAAAAACCAACCTTCCAAATATTTCTCCTCAGCTTTATCCAATGCTACATAAAGAAACAGAATAATGTTACTTGTAATTGAAAAATAAGAATACGTAAAAAGGGTTCCTTAATGTTACTCCTATCCTGAGAAAATGATTTTACAATCGTGAAATAATAAAAAAAAGTTTAAAATTTAAAGAATTCAAGTAATAGGGCTATGCTGTCCTCACAGTTTATCACCTATGCAAGACAGAAAACCAGAAATGCTTCCTTGAAGCAGATTCTAGAGATGCCTTGTTCATTATCCTTCTCAAAACAGGATTATCATCAAGACAAAGCCAGATCAGTGAGATTTGAAGCATGAAAAATTCATAGACATGGTTTTTAATGCATCCCCTCTGGACAACATTTTACAGTGATGAACTTTCTGCCAAGTTAAAAGGTTTTTCCTGTTGCATAATATCTCCCTCAAAACAACTCTGCTACCCCATCTGAAATTACTGGGAAGCATTTGAATCTGCTTTCTTTGAAACTCCCCTCCAAATAATTATTAGATCATCAGGCTCCTCTCTACCAGACTAAATGAATCCAGTTCCCTCAGTCTGACCTCCTTCATAGGTCATGCTCTAGTTCTCTCACCATCTTAGTCGTTGTCCACTGGGACCTGCTCAATTGCTCAACATTTTTTTTGAGGCGTTTTTGCCGGGGGGCCAAATAAAATAGAACTGGGCCCAGAATTTCAAATGTAACCTCCCTGAGACAAGACAAGATAGTACTAACAATGGGATAATAATTTCACTTAGCTTCTTGGTTCTCCTCCTAATGTAGCCCACTATGCCCTGAATCTGCAATGAAAGTCACACTTTGGGCTTACCCTTAGCTTAGTGTCTGCAGTAATACTGAGGTCCTTTTCAGCTAAACTATTTTTCAGCCATTTTGTTCTCATGCTGTTCTCAGGCAGATGATCACTCTCTCCAAGGTGCAGAACTTTGCACTTTTCTGTTGTGAAGATGAACATGCAAATTTGATAGTTAATAATGTTGAAAATGTCATATGTGCATCCTTCTGTTACAAGATTATGAAAATATTTCATCATATCAAATCTTCATCTATTGTGTGATTTAAATGTGTACATAGCATGTATTTTCCTAAATATATGTGCATAAGCCTGGAACCCACTGAGCTGATGGAATTTTAGGTGAACACTGAGATTCACAGCTAGGTCGGTCCTGAAGCAATATTTACATGAGCAAAATGTGTGAACCCAGTTGGCTATTTCTGTGCCCAAAATGTTACAGTCCCATGTTGTGTACAGGAGATGGCTGTAAATTTTAGTCATTCTAGATCATAAAAAACCATAATATATTCTATGTCTCATTGCACAGAATAAATACACCCACGTATTCATGGAGATAGGATTACACTGATCATTTTTAATAGCAGTTTGGTGGAATAATTTCACAGTTCTCCAATGCAAGGTTCACTGTGCCCTTCTGTGTTGCTTGTGCTGGTCTTACTAAGCTGTACTTTTATTATCTCCTTTACTGCTGAATCTTAGAACTCTTAGAAGTCTCAGTGGTTTCTGTCCTCCACCACACCTACTTTTTTCTTAGCTCCACATTCATTCAGTAGTGATGTGGCAGTAATATCTCAGAGCTCTGGATTCCTCGGTTCTACAGACGAGGTTTAGCACTAAGGCCTTACAAGTAATAGGACAGTAGTTGACTATTACAAACTTTTGACAGTAAAGT
Source organism: Machaerirhynchus nigripectus (assembly GCA_013397975.1). NCBI lineage: Eukaryota > Metazoa > Chordata > Aves > Passeriformes > Dicruridae > Machaerirhynchus > Machaerirhynchus nigripectus. Next base: position 270,951 of record VZRQ01009489.1, on the reverse strand, counting down.
CCTTCATGATGACTAAATTAAATTGAAATGGATTTTTCCCTTATTTTTTAACCTATATATAAGGAGGCTAATCAAATAGTACAGTTACAAGCAGATTCAAACTGCCAACATTTCAATGTAGCATATTTAATGAATGTGGAGAAATCCACTCTAACACTATGTGGGTAAAATATTAACATATACAATATGACAGTCAAATACGCATTTCTGGTGTGAGTTTGAACAGCCTGAAGAAAATCTTCTGATTAATTAGTTATGGCAGTTTACTGTGTTTCACTGAGAAGTTATACACTCTAAAATTTTAACTGAATTCAGGAATATTCTTCAGTTGTTTGTCCTATGAAATTCTGAGACTGTTTACAGTTTCCCTCCAGCAATACAATATGGTTTTCTATGGTATTGACCTTTAAGACAAAGAAGTCTAGAAAGAAAATAGCTAATATAAACTGTATGAACTTTAAAGGAACTAATAAGAAAAAATCTTTTTTCAGATGTGAAAACACATAGACTCTTCTTACATCATTGTGCTTTTGTAATTTGTTATGTGAAGGCAGACTAATGTAGTCCTCCTCAGTGTTGCAAGGCTTAAAGGACCTAGGAAGTAAGTTCTACCTTCAGAGCTAATGTAGACTCTTGGGGGAGGCAGGACTCCTCTTCCTTGACCTCAGACATTCAAATATTCAGTGTTAGGCTCATTTTTGGCCACGATTGAACTAGGCTTATTTTACAGGCAACAGATAGATTATAATCTCCCAAGGAAATTAATATGGTTTTAGATCAGAGCTCAAAATTCTATTAATTGCCATACAGAGCCTTTATTTCTCCTGCTGACTCTAAGAGGAGTCTAGGATGAATAGCACAAAAGTAGAACTCAGAACATATTTCTGCTATCCACACCTAAAGTGTATTTGAGTTGGGGTGCTGTAGGGTGTTTGAGATATTCTTGGGGGCACATGAAAGAGAACATTAAGACAGTTCATGGGGTTTTTCCTGAAAGGACGGGTGGATGTGAGGTAGGATACCTAGCAAACTCAAACGTTTAGAGGTGCCTATGTGTGGGCAATTGAATTAAAACCCCCAGATTCTAAGACAGCGGAAGTCATGGGAAACATCCACCATCCAAAGTTTACGGATATTTATTCTTAGGTTCTTAAAGCAACTTTTAATAAAAATACTTTTACCTTTCATCACACTCCATTAATTTAACCTGTTTCTGACACATAAAGTGTGCTGGCAGTGTGCTACACCTAAGGGTGCCTTTCAAAGACATTTTGTTGTTTTTATAACATTGTTCCATTTATTTAAATTAGTATAACCAAAGCCCACAGTGGAATAGCCAGGGCTATCAAAGTCAAACATCAGATACATCCATGCTCTAACATATTGAGACTTACAGAACATTTGTTTAATGACTGGTATTTCAATAGCATTTAGTAAATTGGAAAAGGAATTAGATTAAATTCAAAACCAGTAGTAAACCACAAACATATTATTACATTCAAGACTGTGTTCCTTTATATCATGTTTATACATGGCCTAAATAATTTTATTCTGGTTTTATGGCAATTAACCACTGTTAGAAGTATTCAAATTGTTTCACTTTATTTTTTTGTCTGTTTTTTTAAATTTTATCTTATTTGTCAGAGCTGTTATTCCTTCATAGACAATAAAAAAAATATTTCATCAAAATTGTTTGCCATGGTTTATCTTCTTAATGAACTGTCATGATACACAGTTTAGCAAAGGATATAATTGTGTGTGTGTATGGAATAAATAAAAATAGATTCCATATCAGCCACACACTAAGGCTATGAGCCTGTATAACTTTTTTTTTCATTAATATCCTTTACTTCAGTACTCAGAGTTTCTGAGTACCCTGGGATGTTTTTCAGCAGAATACATTAATGCATTATGTTACTCACAGGACAATGGATTGCTTCTGACTTACTTTTGATGTGTGAAGTATTTTCTCGGATAGGAGAAAGATTGCTCATCACAAAGTATAATTAATTTAGCAAAATGAACATTTCATCCTCAGTGTCTCCATCTCCTTATACTTTGCTCTAATGATGCTTAGTTTTACATTGTACTGTTTTTATTCAGTTGCCACAAGTTGTGTAAGAGAGTTATATAATGTTCATAATTAAGTTATTCTATTTTCTTTGATTTCACAAAAATTTTATCTAGTATTTTAATTAAAACATATATGTTAGATTGTGTTGCCTTTTCAGTATTTTCTTTAACATGTACTATTTTAATTAATTAAATCACTTCACTAACTGATGGATGTCTTATTCTAAAATCAAACTAATTTTCTTCCATTTTGGGCTGCAACATCCAGTTGTCCTATTCAAAACCAGAGTACGGCCAAGTCTTCCATAATGTCTACACCACAAAGGGGAAACGTAAAATATGCACTTGGATTTAGTGCAAGTATATTAATCTAAGTTTGATGGTTTTCTTGATAAGAAATTTTACAGAAATGGGAACAGAAAATTTGCTGACCTGGTTTTATCAAATTGTTTTGTGTAATAAAACACAGAACATCACATAAGCTATTTGGGAGAAGGTGAGAATTGGAGTAAGAATTATGTGATGCAAGTAGTTTTTGAGTTGGAGAGTATGCTTCAGACCCAGGCTGTTAGAGGTATTCAAGTAAGATCAGCCCCAAGACTGATTCTGCTTAGTAATTTCATAAATTATTTTTTGGGGGAAAAGCGTGTGTGAAGGAAATTTATTTGTGACATACAGCTGAAGAAAATCTAATGTATCAGAGAAAATCAGATGACTGGCGAGAAAATGTGAATTCACCTTAAAGAATAGGCTAATGAACATGAAGTAAAATTAAATGCTGCAAAATGTGAGGAGTAGTAACTGAAGCTTAATTACAAACAAACAATAAAAAAAATCCACTATAACATAAATAGAAAAATATGAGGCCTCTTTGTGGGAAGTGGCTGTCTGTACAACAACATTCAAAAATACCATAGGCACATTTACATCTCCCCATTTCAAGTCTGACAGTAAGTTTTCTCAGCAATAGTACATTTCACAAAAAAAAAGACATAAGAAATTATAAGAAAATAGACAGTAAATGTGCATCAGGTTTTGTAGGGGGTTGCTGAGTTCAGTAGCCCAGTGAGGGCAAGGCTGGTATACCTCCATGTCCCCAGTTTGTTTTTTTCCAGGATTTTTTTCTTCTTCTTTTTTTTTTTTTTTTTTTTATTTCCCACTACTTCATTCAGACTGGTTTTCCAGAGAATATATCTTAGCCTTCATTATTCTACTGATCAATATCACTTTTGCATTTGGGAAGTGGGGGTACTCTTCTAGTATCTCAACCTATAAACTAATTTTAAGCATTCCCTTATTTTTTTAGGTTGTTCTGGTAATGAAAGCTTCTCCTCATTTTGTATTGTACTTTATTTTTCATCATATTTCAAATCCCAGATGTCTTTATAAAATTCTAGGACTTAAAAAAACCCCCCACATTTCATTATATTTCATCTTAATGAGCATTAGCTTACTCATCTTCATAAATAAAGTACTCTGCATTGCTGGTAAAGCAGTATTTCCACATGAAAGATAGTTTTATTCATTGCACTGAATGTACCTTTCCCTAAAGAATAAAAGGGAAGAAAGATTTCCTATGGTTCTTTCTTCTCCCTTTTCACTCTTGCCTGTGTTTACTTTAATCATTTAGAAGCTAAAAAACTCAAGATTAATTCCCTTAGAAACTGAGATTAAATGATGGACAAAGCATGCAGGAAAGTTCTAAATAAATTGCATTCAAGTGAACAGACTAGAATGGTTGCCTGCAGATTGCTCCGTAATAAAATTCCAGCATAATCAAAAAGCAAGTTCACATGCAAACAATTACTGTCAGCAGTGGAGGGACTGGCTCTCAGCAAGATGGCTTCAAATAGAAGCTAAATTTTGTTTGAACTCTATGAAACAATGTGGCCAGAATGTATCAAAGGCTGATGGACGTTTCTAAAAGGGGTGACATCGGGTCCAACCCACATCCAGTCACACGCGGATGCTCGGTTCAAGTACACACACACGAACACACGGGCACACCATGTAAGTGTGCAAGCACTGACGCATACGGCACACAAGGCTTCCACTAAAAAGAAAAAAAAACCAAACAACTACTGACCAAAGAAGTAATGACAACACAAAACATGGTGTGCATAAATTATAGTGGGAGAGGAGATGCCAGTTTCCGTTTACATACATTGAAACAAACTTTTATTTTCCCAAAAACTAATTTGGTCCCTTTGTTGAAATGGGGATGTTTTAAAAACTAAAACTGTCTAAAGCAGAGAAGCAAAACAGCTCAGTTAACGTGCTGCTGATTTTCACACAAGGCTTAATGGGGCATATATATCACAAAAAAGAAGATGAAAAAAAGTTAGTGGCACTTTTTATTTGTATTCTTTAATTTAAGGAGATCTGATCCTTGTAGTTTTTTGCATGAGATATCAGTTTTGAGAATAATTAACTTTCACTACTTGCTTTTCATAGAATTGTTGAGAGACTTGATTTCTAATGTTCATCTCAGATAATGTCCCTCTGTGTGCTCTGGGCAACTTATTTATTTTGAAAATGTGAATCATTGGATGTTATGACATATCTTAATATATCCCAATAACGAGGCTCTACTCTGCAACTATTACTACTGTCTCAATCAGATAATGGAAAAATAAAATTTTTGAGGATTTTGTCCTGTTTTAACCTTTTAGTAGAAAAGTCCAATCCTGTAGGTGCTTGGAATGGATAATTTACACCAACTCCTTCAGTACAAGGAAATGCATTGTTACCCACTAATGTGGCATCAAACATACAAAAATAAGTGTACAGTTGTAAAAAGTATATTAAATTTAAGCCATGGGGTTATCTTGCTTATAGAAAGAAAATGCTGGAGCCACAGGAATGTCAGTGGAAATACTCATAGCCTAACATGTATTTTTATAATGGGAAAATAAAAAAGAAATTTAAATTCTGAAGTGCAGTTTTTCCAGGGAAAGTGGCATTAATTTTACATAAATGTCTTTATTTATCTTGAAAAATGACTAAACCACCCTTTCCAGGAAGAACATGAATACTGACACAGCTTTTTATTGAGACCACAATGTCATAAAACTGATTTACTCAACAGAGAGAGGTAAAAAAAGAAAAAAAAACAAAACAGAAAAACAACAACAACAAAAAATACTGTATTTCTGAGAGGGAGAAAAAGAAAGGAAGAGGCAGTTTTCTCCAGTAAGAAAGACAGCAATTCTGGGTTTGGAATTCGCATGCTGAGTTTGATACAAAGGATTAAGGAAGCTTCTGAAATCTTGTTTGTTGATTTGTTTGTTTATTTGTATGGGGTTTTTTGCAATCCAAAAGACTTATTTTCTCTGTATAAACTAATAGTGTTGATTTTAATTACTACTGAAATTTTCACCAATGATTTAGTATTAATTGTTGATGCTGTATAAAACCTATGGTTATCTAGTCATGTAAAGGTTATGTAGAAAAGTAATAAAAATGCACAACACTTTAAAAGTGTTTTATAAACAACAGCTACTGTGTAATTTTATTTTCTATAAAATTTTGATGTCTGTAGCAAAAGACTAATACTAAAGGTGTTCACTTAAGTATTAGGGAAACCAAAAAGAGGAGTTGAGCCTAACTACTCAGTTATCATGACTGGTGCCTTATTCAAATTAACTTACCTTGAAGGGAGCTGAAACGAAGTACCCATCTTAGTTTACCATCCTAAACTGCTTTGAAGGGGAGTGGAGAATGGCTTTAATGTTGTTTATATCATCAGTGTTTCTGCTGTACAGCCATTTCCTTGACTTTTCCTGCTGCTATGGAAGGTCTGCACCTTAAAGACAAGGTCAGACAGAGTCCTATGACTGGAGAAGGAAAAAGAGCACAGGGAATTGCCAGGGAAGATGCTTAGCTGTCACCAGTGGTGTTTGTGTGATAATGCCAATTAGAATGACTGGGGCTAATGGAGGAGAAAGAATTATTGTCAGTCTTGCTTTGGATAAACTCTGGCAAGACCTGGTAAAAAACTGGCACATCCAAGCCAAAGAATTCTGGAAAACACACATATTAAAAGACCAAATAGATAGCATGAGTCTTCAGGATTGCTTTGAAAGTAACATGCATTTTCAGGTGGAAATCCAGTTACAGAAAGTGTTGGGGTTTTGCTGGCATTACAGAACACGTGGAGATTCCCATGAACCCGTATCTTGGCCTGTCAGCCTGTCCCAACCTCCATGGCCTTGCTGGCCATGCCAGTGCTGTGTCCCCAGGGATCTGCCATCCTGTGTTGCAGTTGATGGCAAGACTAACTTTTCAGGTTGAACCAAAAGTTTCTAACTTTGCCCTGAATTCATGAACTTTGCTATCTGAATTCATCTGTCTTCAACTTTCAGACAGTGCAACCGACATGCTAACATGCATGGCATATAAGGGTATACGGGTTTAAAAATAAGCTACCATGTAATATTTTTTACTGCATTTTTAAGAATACAGTTGCAAAATGACCCAAGCATTCCATTTTGCTCATACTTTATTACATAGAGAGCACCTTATTTCTTGTATAAGAAAATAACAAACTTCTATAATTTCCTGCTTTGTGTGTATGCCTGTTTACCTGTACCTATATCTAGCTTCAGAACTCATGGAAGGAGCAAAGTTGTTTCATACAGCTTGAATTCTTGTCTCATGTGAATGCTTGTCAGATAGGTAGGAAGTGAAATCAAAACAGATTCACCACGCTGTACTCTTAGTGTCAACTTCTGAATACACAGAATATATATGAGCTATGGAAAAACAGCACTATGCTGTAAATACAGTATAATAATATTTTCTTTTTTGTACTTTTTAATGAAACCTGGGGAATCTGAGTAACTTACTGTCAATTCAATCCTGAAAGCATTCTAAAAAGCAAGTATTCTTTCTTTTCTTTTTTTTTCCCACCTACCATCACTCACAGTTCTTTTCTAGAGTTAAGAACCAAAAAGGGCCTGCATACACACAGCATAACGAAAAGCATGCTGCTCTGTTATAACTGGAACTTACAGAATGATATAACAAAAGCAGAGAATAAGAAAATACTTTTATAATTCAATTTATTTCAAGAGCAGCATCTTCTCTTAGGTGCTATTGATGTGATTTAAATTATTCTCTATATTTAAATGTCAAAAAAGATGAGGAAGCAAGCTGCATGGGAGTGTTAAAGAGGAAAAGGGAAAGTTTACATTCAAAATATATGTTTAGCCTGAAGTGTTAGTAAAGCTTCTACTCTGTATACCCTCAAAATCACACCACTGATTAAATTAGAATCAGTACATCCTCCTCAGTAACCTCTCAGTTATCACTGTAATATCATTCAAACACTAATAAACTGGCATGCTATCTTCAATGGTTAACTATAGGTAATTTTTAAACTGCTACTAAAGTGTTAAAATTTTATTTTTTAAAGAAAGCAAAACCAGTGTTTAAGAGGAAAAGTATCTTTATGCCATTCCTCCGGTGTGTGTTCTAAGTTTTGCTGTACTTAAAATCAGACTGAATATTTTCCCTACTAAGGTCTATTTAAAGACTGCAATTCTGATATTCTTTCTGTGACTTAGTGTATTGATCACAGTACGGCAGTCTAATTTCAGAACCTTCACAGAAAGGTAACAGGAACAGACATATTTGTGAGAAAAAAGGAGCACTAACCACAGCAAAAGAATCATGCTGACTGCTAATTTTGAGAGTGGAGAGGGAAGTTAAAAAATAACAGATGCATAGGAACACAGGGGAATCAGTGCTCAGTGATAAGGAGCAACGACTGGATACTGCCACGTCTGAGACAAAATTTTGTAGAGCTGTATTTGATAAGCACAACTCAGTACCTAAATCCATGTAAGAGGAGACATTGAAGATTTAGTAACAGGAACAAATGTTAATGTACTTTATGAATGGCTTATAATTTTCTTCAGCTTTTCCTTTGTTATAAAGCCTTCACGCAAATTATTTGTGAAATAGACTTTTCAATCTTGAATGATCTTCTGTAGCAATATACAATTTTACTTCTCATTTTACATTGTTTTTTATAAATTTAGTTCTGCTGGTGAATTTGCCTGAGCTGAACATCTTTAGTATTCTTTAATATTAACTCTGTAAAAGTTCTTATACAAAATATTGACTAAGTTAACTGATTAGGTGTCTCAAATTACTTGAACTGCACTTATGCATTCTTTCTTTAGAAAATTTATTAGAAATTGTTACAAAGTGGCACCTTAATTTCTTTTCAGATGAAGTTTTTAATTTCAATAAATTATGTTTCTTTCAAATATTTTGGAAGGATCTCTTGTTCTTTTTTTCTCAAATCCAGTATGATATGTTGTGAAAATTTTCTTGAGATCTTTGAGAATGTTAAAAAGTAAAAATATGTTTTAAGTAGCTGTACTTAAGTAGCACAATTTAACAGAAGTGGAGGTTTGACTACTCCTTAGAGAACTGATTATAATGGGAGAATCAATGGAAATGGATAGAAAATACAGATGGTTTGAAACCATCAAGGATCCAGGACTGAGAGGAAGAAAAGCCTAACTACTTTCAGAATGGCTGGTCATTTATTTTTGTTTTACTTTTCTGTTGAATTCACACACAAAATAAAGCAACTGATATATGAATGAATAGATATGCCTTCTGTATATAAACTAATCCAATTAGAAAACTAAAGTGTGTAGGAAGACAACAGCCTAAAAATATGTGTATATCATTCAAAGCTGTCTTTCTTTCATGTTTCCACTGTAAAACTGTGTGCTGTTACCAATGTCATACAATGGGAATTTTATGCAAAATCCCAAAAATGTTATTTTAAGCTTTCAGCTTCAGTTTCCATCCAATCAAGTCAAGTCATTGCATGAATGAGGCACGGAGCTCGGGGTGATCCATGGTGGGCACACAGCTGCTGCAATGCAGTGCCATGCTATGGTGCACAAGAGCTTGGAGAAGTTTGGAGCACCATTCTGTTAGCTTGGATGTAGCACCAGATTATATAATGCCCTGACTTCCACCCTGGTGACAGTTTGGTTAGCAAAGGTCGAGACCACATATGTCTGAGGACACATCCTAACAGACAGCTTAGTAATACTGCCCAAAATCAGTCAAAACACATTTCTATCTAAGCAGGGATGTCTAAAACAGAAGTTTCTTATTCAGGTATAGTGATTAAAATTTACTTCAAATATCATACCAGAGGCAAAATGCACTGAAAATCTCTTATTTACTTTACTGTCAGGGCTCTTAGAAATTCTAATCATGCAGTGCTGGAAGTTATAAACATGCACATGCTTCCAAAGTCCTTGCATACATCTCTTCATCCAGACCATGGAATAGGGACAGGGAACTCTATATTTTCCTCAGAAATAGGTTGCACATCAGTGTCTATCCCAGTAGTGGCTACAACAGAATCAGCCTAACAATACCAAACTCATCTGTTGCTTGTCACTTTTTCTCTTCTTGGTATTGTTGTTTTCTTTCAAATTATTTAATGAGTAGCCCAAAGGGAATCAGCAATTAGGCACTAGGTATATGTTCTCCTAGGTTTCCAGTAACTGAAGAGCTCTGTCTTTTTGACAGCACAGTAAATTGCATAAAGATATTTTAATAATAGGAGTCTGAAATGTAAGATACACAAAATTCTTCCTTTCATTCTCAATAAATATAAATTAAAAACAAAAACAAAAACAAAACCACAGACACCAAACCAGCAAACCCCTCCTCCACCACATAAAATATAATTCCTTGTATTAGATTATCTGTATAAAGACATAATAAATAAATGTTCTGATACATTTGTCACTCATAGCAAGTAACTGATAAATCCCCTTAGGGATCAACAGCATTGAAGTGATTGTCTAGTTTCAGTCATTTGGTGAGAGGGAAGAAAAAAAAGCCACAAAAAGACTATTTCTTTTCAAGGATTTGCTTTCTTCTATTGATTCTGAGAAGGTATTTTTGCTCAATGTGTCAGTTTCTTCTTCTAGGAGGATTTCAGGAATTAATTACTTAAAAGATTTTTCAATTTATTTTATACTACTATTATCTGGTCTCAATAAAGATCTATCTTTGTTTACTGCAGTGCAAGAGAAACGAAAGCTCTATTAGCCATTTTGAGTTTGTTTTCAAGCCATATAGTAACAGGACATTTTGCAGTCTACCGGGAGACAAGCAATCTGCTCATACTCCCGATAAATGAACAGAGTGATCTTTAGGAACTCCTGGGTTACCATGGATACCATGTATTCTAAGTCACATTGTTTCTGAATTAAAAATCAGTTTTCAGAATTGTTAAACATAATAGAAGCATAGATTTTGTCTTTTGGTTTGTTATATTTTTCTTCTTTTTTTGTCATAAAAGGCAGAGTAATACTAAAGGTAGGAAAAAAATTGCTACTCACCGGTAGTTATTTACAACTTGGCATCTTCATCAGCTGAGCTGTCTTCTTTAGTTGCTGAGTGATAATGATTTCATTTTATGCAATTTTACTTTGAACTACTAAAGGTTACTATGGAAACCTCAACTCTTTTTCCCTCCTCACATTCTTTGAACAGGTAGTAAGTCTCGCTATGTGGGGGAAGTGGCATATCCACTGAAACATTACTTGAAAATCAGCTCCAAATTGCTTTTGCCATTCATGAATCGATGTTAAACTAAGATTTGTCAGACAGTCTGATAGAAGAACAAAATATTTTAAAAAAACCAAAAAAGTTTGTCTGAATCTTTGATAGCTGTCAAACTTCTGGTTTTTGACACACTGAAATTTCATCTTTGCTTGATTATAATGGTGAATATAAATGATTCCAGCATTAATCAACATAATAAAGTGGCGCAGGATTTATTCCCACATGGTTGCTCTTGTTTTCAGGTTTTTTAACTTTTTCAACCCTGGAACTGAAAAAGCCTTTTTATTTTCTTTTGATTCCTTTGTGTAAATAACGTTAAATTCATTGTTAAACCACAAGCAATGGATACAGTTGGATAGTTTAATCACCTCCAATTTACTTCTAACATTGTCATTAGTTTCTAGTCCAGAATTCACAATGCCTAATCAGAACATCTAAGTGGGTTTCTAATTTGTCTTAATCTAAAACTCAGTTCATAATTTAGAATCTTGAAGAATTTACTTTCAGGCCAGTCTTTTATTTGGCCATCAAATAATTTAATTCTTTATATATCACAATCTAGTTCTGTGCCCCATCTCTAATCAAGCAAGTCAGTCAATGATCCTGGACTCTTATTTGTTTATATTTCTTTTTAGTCACATAGAAAAAAATTCTATAATGTTGCTTCTTGTCTTGAGTCTTCTGGGTTTTACTCTTTACTTCAGTTTATCTGTTTCCATTGGAAAACTTCCAACATCAAAATTAAACAACACAGAAATAAAGCCAGTAACAAATCCTTGACACTTATTTATATAAGAATTTTGACTACCCGAATTTAATTAGTATTTTTTAATATTTTAATTAGAAATTAATAAACACTTTACATGATTTTTTAGTTTGCATTCAAAATGGCATCGAAGGGCAGAGGAGACCAGAGCCCCCACTGCAAAGAGCAGATATCACATTATTCATCTCCCGAAACTATTGCTTAAGCAATATCCAAATATAAATAGTTTTGTTCTGCTACATCAAAAACGAATCCTTCTTCACCAACATCAACCAACACTACATTCAAATATATGTATGTTATGTTTTCTGTTCGTTCTTTCTAGTAATCCTGGACAAATGTATAATTTTTGTTAATGTTTGAATGACAGTTTTTTGCATGGGTATTCAGATTTGGGGAAGTTTTTATGAGAAATGAAAATTCCAGACACATTTATCTCCACTTTTTGTTTTAATTTTACTGAAAGTACAATTTCAAAATCGATATAAAGTGTTATGTTCTACGATTATGTGGAGGTTTCTATTTTTCCTTTTTTGACTTGCCAGAAAACCAAATCCTGATGTGTATGCAGGCAAAAATGCTCTTTCTCTAATGTCCATTCAATTTCCTCTTTCATGAACACATTTTTTGGATGGTTTGCTTTTTAAAATATATCTAAATATCATAATTTAAAATGTTTTAACCAACCCCCCCTTTTTTTTTGTTCTTTTCCATACCCCAAATCAATTCTGGTATGGCATCTACTCTCAGGGGAGCAAAAAAGCTCAGACATGGTAGTTCAGGTTCCCCAAAATGATTAATGTTTTGATTAGCACACCACATAATATCAACACAATTCACATGACACTTACATAAACAGCCTTGTATGAGCTCTCTGCTACATCAAGTTTCCTGACCTTTGATTATTAGCTATAAAACATTATAAACAACTTGATTATTTAAAGGAAGTTCAAAGGTTTTAGTTGTTTTTTTAGAATGGATAAGAGCAAATTCAGTCATGAATTAAGAAAGCACCATTATATGAAGAATAACATAAGTACTACATGCATTTAATACATTTAATTTACATTACATTTAATACAGTGATACTATCACTGAAGGCAGTAAAAAACTGGTGGACTTGGCAGAGGCAACATTATGGTTACAATTGTACTTGATGATCTTACAGGACCTTTCCAATTGAAATGATCTATAATTCTATAAAAACATAAATTTATTTTACTGGATTTTGTATATTATCAAGTGTCCCATC
>VZRQ01009489.1:132926-248632 GCA_013397975.1 Machaerirhynchus nigripectus | reverse complement strand
TGGTACATAAACCAGGGCAATTTATAAGAACCAAAGTCAGATAAAAACATTGGCAAAACTAGAGTGATTTAAGCTTGGTTTCCTAGGCTTACTCTGCCACTTTAATTTCTTCCTTCTATCCCATATATTTTGAATTCCACTTTCAAACATACCTTACCATACCATACCATATCCATACCACAGTGGATGTGAGATCACAAAGAGAAATAAGTTTCTATACGTTTTGTATCTTACTGGTGACAATGTAGGCAAGACTGTTATATGTGAAAGTATAGTAGAGGCTTATAAAATTCAGATTTTTCTAATTCTGAATTATTACAGCATATATTAATTATATATATATATTTGAAATTCAGCAGTGACAGTTTCTAGAGGTCAAAAAGATTTCTATGGAAATTGTAGAATTGTGAAAAAAAAAAGAATAAAAATCTATTGGGAAGAAGCTTTCTTTACTTAATAATTTAAAATTTTCAGAGCTTTCAAATGCTACTAATGTCCTTTCTATTAGCTTTATCTNAAATCTATTGGGAAAAAGCTTTCTTTACTTAATAATTTAAAATTTTCAGAGCTTTCAAACACTACTAATGCCCTTTCTATTATCTTTATCTTTAAAATTTGGGCGGGGGAGGAGTGGGGATTTTTTGGTGTTTTGACTTTGAAGGGATTTAAAAATCTCCACGGAACCCCACATGGGCATTTGCCAACCAGATCACAGATACCTTTTTTTGCATACTGTGTCTTAGATGAGCCTTTATCAATTAAAAGTTTTTCTTAGAATCTGAGAGTTATATTTCTTATGGGGACATTCTCAGAATACAGTATGTGTGTCACAGAAGATTTCTCAGTTACTTACTGGAGTTGCAAAGATCAATTCTTGAGAAAAAGGAGCCTTAATTCCTGCTATAGCACCTGCAGTCTAGTCTTTCAGAGTGTCTTTGTTTTAAAAGCCAAATGAAGCAAAAAATATTTCAAGGACCCATTGTCCTGTGGCAACTCACCCAGCTAGTACGATATCAAACAAGTTTTTCTGAATTTTCAATTTCACTTTTGTGACTTCTTTTTTTAAGAATTAGTAGCTGTTTTTCCCACCACATGAAAAACAATAGTTCTAAAGTGTGTCTTCAGTTTCCAGAAGACAATTTAGCAAACAATTTTTATCTTTTTGAACAAACACTAAGGGCTATCAAAAGCTTTTGTTCCTGAGAACAAAAATCACCCATATGAGAGACTGTCAGATATTTTTGGAGAGTTTTCAACTTCTACTTTAACTGCTTCAGTGTAAATGATTGAGCCCACTGAGCCTCTATGTCTCTTTTTAATTTTTTAGACTCCATCTAGACTCATACTTTTGTAAGCATGAAAAGCAAATAATTAACAGAAAGGGAAATTGAAATGACTGCATTAGCTGACTATGTGCAGAAATTCGTAGAAGAAAATTATTCACAAGAAATTAATATATAAATTGAAACTACTCCAATTAAACAGAGAAAAAGCTAGGGTGGTAAAATAGTTACAAAGACAGCTCTTAAATCTAAGCATCTGCTTTTAAGGAACTTCATCTGAAAATCTGGAAGCATCTAATGAAAAAAATAGTAATAAATAAAACAACAACAAAAAGGTCATCTTAACCCACTGAAGAGTACTTCTCTCAGTATTCTTGGTTGTGGTGCTTCCTATTGCAAAAATACACACTCCCATTTCTTCTTAGCATTCTTGCATTAAGTAAATAGTGGTAGAGAGGAAACAAGTATCAAAGCAAAATATTTTTAAATAACTTCAGAATTGTTATACACTAATATTCGAAACCTATTTGTCACTTCTCTATGTACTTTATTAACCTTGCTGTAATTTTTTTTTCTCTACAACTGCCTCAAGTCTAGACTTGAGGGTGCTTGATATAATCTATTATACAGAAAGAATTTTTCACCTTTCACATAGACATCCAGAGCATGGTTTAATATTTCATACAAAAAATTCCAAAATATCTGCAAAGGAAAGCACTTGAAAGTTGAGAAACTTAATAATTCTGAATGTTTTTGGAATGTGGTGAAGAACATCTGGGTTTTTTTTGCACATAGTTCCATTAAAGTGAATCCAAACTCCCATCACACCCTTGTACCCTGTTTCTAGCTTCCTCACATTGAGTTTTATTCCTATAGCTGAATTTTGCTTAGTGGGATCTTTTAAAAAACTGTTATTCTGTTCAAGTTTGCACCTATTTCTCTAGACAAACAGAAAAAAAGTCTGATTTAATAGTGATTATTTAGAGTATGGAAACTCCACTTTTCTTCTCCTTAACCTCCTTTTGTCAGTCCTGCAAAAATCCCTTGGGAGTTTTTAAGCTTTGGTATGGAAATGGATGGAGTTATTAAAAAAAAAATTAAAAATCAAATGTTCTAGTAAGTTTTTGTCTGTATTCTACCATAGCCTTACAAGTATAATGAAGGAGATCCCTTTTCCTTCCTTCAAAAATGAGCCCCAAGGGCAGCATGTTGGATCTATTCCTCGTCCTCTGAATAGTTTCATGTAGTCTTCCAAATAATTCTAAACCTTGCCTTTAAACCACTCTGCTTTTCAAGATATTTTTCCTTCATGTGCGTGAAATAGGACATGACATAAATAAACATTTTATGTTGCTCCATTTCTTGTCATTAAGGTCGATAAAAAGAACCCTCATGAGGAACTAATTTTTGTTCTGGAAAGGACTGTTGCATGCTATCTTCCTCTTCTGTATGCAACTGTAGCACATAAAGTTTTCAAAGCATAAGACATCTAATCTTTTGACAATCTTAAAAAATAAAAACAAAAAAAAAAAAAAAAAAGAAGTTAAGACAAAAATGAACTTGCAATAATTTCCCGAATTCAAAAGAAAGCTGGAGCAGGGGAAATGAAGAGATTTATCTTATTAAATTGCTGTCTTTTCAATATAAAATAAATATCCTTCTTCAGGAAGGACTTGTCTCTATGATCCTACTCATTTATGAGACTCCATTCTTTATTTGCACTGATTATGTGAATAGCTTCTGTTAATATTTTAGGGTTTATTCCATCACACTAGCCAAACTAGTAAAATATGAGGGCAAATTTTCAGTCTAGGAAATGTCTCCAAAACAAAATTATCTGTCACAGCCCTCTATGATTCATGGATATCAAATCTCACAAGAAGTTTATGTTCATCTACTCCAAAAAGCTGAATACATTAACTATTGCATATTTCTCAGTGGCTACGTCCATACAGCCAGCTGGCTATTACCACTAGACATGCAGAAGAAAAGCTTCTTCATTTTGCATTCCTCATTGTCGGATCACATCCCAAACTACTTAGCTAGTCTTTTGGCCTTTCATAATCTTAGTAATGTGGCAGAATACCAGCTGGAGATGGGACCTAGGATTAAACCCTGAGAAATTCCTACCTGGCACTACTTTCAATCTGCTATAGCAACAAATAGCCGTGCTCCCTGGTAGGTTGCTGTTGTTGCAAATAAGCAGCAGCTTGTATTCAGCAGCTTGCCACAGCCAGCTCCAGTTGGCTGAATAGCTTGTGCAGCTGTTTTCACAACAGCATCAGCAGTTATCCCACCCCAGCTGCACCCAGGAGGAAATGACAGCAACTTAAATCAGCTGCTTCTGAAGGGTCTTGGATATGCTTTACTTGTAAAAGCACCATTGATAGGTTCATGAAATAATTATCAACATGTCTTCTGGAATCTTCCCTAGCTGATGTCCCAGGAAATAGGGAAAAAAAGAAATAGCTAGAACTAATAGAAGGAAAATTGTACCTACTAAATGTAGTTATTGGATCCTATCAATGTATTTCTTGGGAGTAACTTGGCCTGTTTGAAAGACTTGTAGCTGTATCAGCACAGGTAGCTAGCAGAAGTGGTTTAGGCTGGGATAAAATTAGGCTTTTTCATTGTTGCATTTATGGTGTTTGCTTTGAACTGGTGATGAGAACAGTTTTGGTAATATAGAGATGTTTGTTATTATTGTGCAGTGCTCACACAGAGTCAAGGCCTTTTCTACTTCTCACTGTCCCTTGCCAGCAAGCAGGTGGAGGGTGCACAAGAAGCCTGGAGGACACACAGATGGGACAGCTGTCCCCAGCTGTCCAAAGGGATGTTGCACATCATCCGACATCAAACTCAGCAGTAAGAGCTAGGAGATGAAGGAGGAAGGAAGGACATTTGGAGGATGGTGCTTGTCTTCCCAAGTCACCATTAGAGGCGATGGAGCCCTGCTTTCTGGAGATGGGCGATCACCTGCCTGCCTGTGGGAAGTGGTGAATGAATTTCTGATTTTGCTTTGTTTGCATTCACTGCTTTTACTTTACTTATTAAATTGCCTTTATTTCAACCCAACATTTTTCTCACTCTTACTCTTCCGATTCTCTTCCTCATCCTGCTGTAACAGGGAGTAAGTGAAAGGTTGTGTGGGGCTGAGCTGATGGCCAGTATGGTTAAACCAGCCCTTTACACAAGAGATACTATGGTAGTAGCTTGTTAATCAAAGAAGAAGGATCAAGATCAGTCTTATCATATTCTTTTTTATTTTATTTTCCTTTTTGCTTAAGTATTGACTGTTTGAGAATAAATATAGCTGAAATAATAACAAAGTAGTGGCAACAAGAAAAGATGTTCCAATGGAGGTTTAAGGGAACTTGTAAAAACATATTTTTGTCTTAGTGATACCAGATAGAGACACAGAGATACAAATACTGTTGAAAATAAATTATGTAAAAAGCATATAAAAATATTTGTGCACCTTGTTCCTGAAAGCTTTCTTTCACAGACTTCTGGCTGTGCTATTCCTATAGGCAACGCTAAAAAATTGTTAAGAATCTTGAACTAGTTCTGTCCTATTGCATTGTTTTGTTTCATGATGGAAGAAATTTCCTATGTGTTAAATAATAAAAGACTAATTCACTTCTCAGTCATTTGCTATTTCTATAAAATATTTATGATTTGCATCAATATTTTTACTGTCAGAGACATTTTCTAGAAAAACAATCAATCAATTTCACCTACAGAAACATCAACCAATCGCTACAATCTTTTTCTAGGAACTGTCTGTTCTACTCTTAGGCACTTCCAGAAATTACTCCTATGTCATCTGTCCTGAAGAACAGTGCTGAACTCATCACTGCAGGGCCAGAGAAAACACATTTATTTCTTAAATGCCTGTCTTCCTATAACCAGTAGGAGCTTCTCAGGAAGTATTTAGCAGTATGTAATTAACATTTCTCATCAATTCTGGAAGACAAGAGTCTCCACTACTCCTTGTTTTTGACTAAAACCTGTTCAGAAAACCCTTTTAATTATAATGGTTTCTCCATAATCTACAACAAAAGCAATTTTCAAACTTTGCCCATTAACCTAGGAAATTTTAACAGCTGGGACTTCAGGACATTAGTAACTCTTCAGTAGCTTATTCTGGCCTTTTATCTATCTGTCTATCTATCTATTTATCTATCTAAAATTCATTCTGATCAAAAGTATTAAAATCTTGTGTTATCTGCGTATAGCACACTGAAAAATAGCACAGAATATATTCACTGAGCATTGGAAAAGTTAAAAAATCCCTTTAGCTTTGAAGAATGAGATTTAAAATTTTTTTGTATTCCAGTTCAATTTAATGATCACAGTTTTCATCCATGTTTAAACTTCTGTTTCATAGGATATGGAATCTTTTTTATCAAGATAAATACTGTAGGTGTAGAGGCCCCCTTCTTGCAAGCACTGGTTAGAACACATACTTTAATGCAATGGTTAAGGTCTCACTTTAAGCATTAAAGGTAAAATATTTTTGATCAGTAAGCTATTTGTATTTGCAAGGAATTATTTTAACACACATATATAGCTATTACAACAATAATTACCAAAATGTGATTCTCTACAGTACTATAGTGCTCTAACTACAAAATATAAGTATGTGAACAGATTGCAAAGCCTGAAGGATCATCTTGTCTGAGCTACATTGATAATGTGAACAAATGAATTGAGAGCACATAAAGTTTGACAGCAAAGACTAAATTATGAGAAGCTGTTAATTCCCACAAGGGTACAGAGAACTTGTAAGGTGCAGCCCTGCAGAAAGAGATGTGGTGGTTCTGGTTGATGGTAAACTCAATACAAGTCAAGAGTGTTCCCTGGCAGCCAACAGCCTGGCAGCCAGCCATACCCTGGGGTGCATTATGCACAGTGTATACTGCTGGTCTAAAGAAGTAAGCGTCCGACTGCTCAACCCTGGTGTGGCCTCCCCTTGGAAACTGTGGGCAGTTTTGAGTGCCACAATGTTAAAAGGATATAAAAATTTTAGAATGTGTCCAAAGGAGGGCAAGAAAGATGGTGAAAGGACCAGGGGGCAGGGCTTGTGAGGAGCAGGGTTTTCTCAGTACAGAAGAGTCTGAGGGATGACCTTATTGCTGTCTAAAGCCTCCTTGGGACAGGAAGTGAAGAGGCAGCTGTTGATCTATTTACTCTGGTGTCCAGTCAAAGAACACAAAGGAATGGCTTAAAGCTGCATCAGAGGAGGTCCAGACTGAATGCAAGGAAAAAGTACTTCACTGACAGGGTGGTTGACCACTGGAAGAAGCTCCCCTAGGATGTGATCATAGACCCAGCCTGCTGGTTGGCACTCAAGAAGCATTTGGACAACAGTCTTATATGCTTCAACTTTTAGGTTGTCCTGCAAGGAGTCAGGAGTTGGACTCAGTAATCCTTATGGGTCCCTTTCAACTCAGGATATTCTATGGTTAGTATTAATCTGAATCTATTCATGTTTAGATTTTGTTCCATCTCAATTTGTAATACCCTCACCTGATATGTTGAAGAGGCCTCTTTTACGAGTGTTCAGTTCTCCATGCAGGCACTTAAAATTTATCCACTAACCCTGTCTTTTATCCAGTAACTGAGTCTTTGAACCTTTCCCTCTATTCAGTTTATGCTCATAAATATAGGGGTAACATACGGGATTGGAAAGTCAAAAATGATCTGTTAGCTTTTCTCACAACAAATTATCGTGATATGCATTTCTTCAGTGTATTTAATTCTAAATGATCTCAAGGAAGAGTTCTCTTTTTACTTTTCCCTGTCCTTAGGTACAAAATAGAAGTCAGCAATGAAGTATTTTGACAAAAATACAATATAAGTTAAGTAAGAGGGGAAAGGGAGGAAAGCTTTCCTCACCTAAGCAGCTTGGTTTGGGTTTTTTTTTTGGTCCTCTCTCTCAATATCCCAAAGAGGGAAACACACAGAGTGAAAAATAAATATATTGGTTTCAATATCTCTGTTTATAATAAAATAGAAATTGTAAATGAGGTGTGGCTTGTATCCTGATCTCTACCCATAAACAGAATATTTTGGAGTTTATTTGTCAACCGTGTGGGCAAATGTGGAGCACACCTTAGGGAACTCAAAATCAACTCTGCTCTGCAAGCCCTGTACTGACCTTGCTGGAGATCTCCAGTACTTCTGCAGACACAAAGCAGGTAAAGCTCATCTTGAATAAGCCTTGCTCAACCTCAGCAGACAATATATGTTCAGTACACTAGCTCCAAGATTTACCAAGAAGAAAAAGCAAAAAATTACTTATAGAAAAAGGAACCATATCTAGATAATCCAAGAGAGATAACCGGCTATGATGTTAAATTACCATATATTTAGTATCAGTACAAAGTAACATTATTAACAACAGTCCTATAGTATATTAATGGATTCTAGCTGAACTTTGTTATCATGTATTTGGATTTTTGATGACATACTGAACTATTCTATTAAAAGATTTTGAATATGAATCCACATTTATCAAAGGCATGAAATTCAAAGTCCTCCTTAACTCAGCATTTCTGAGCAACCATACCAATGAACTAATTCATCTAGAAATGTAGGAATGCAAGATCGTGGGATAGACTGTGCAACACCTCTAATTAATCTCAACTAGTTTTACCCAATTCCATGAATGGCAGTGGGTAGTTTAGTGTTAAATAATTTCTTCCTTGTATTTGTGCATATAAAGGACACATAACAAATAGTTGTCCAGTTGTACACTGATAGAACAGGAACACTTTAAAAGTCTTACTTATTTAAAGGTAGAGGGCAGAAGTGTTTATTTATTACTGCTGCTTTCTTTCCCAGAAGCTTCAAGGTCAAGGAGTGAGACTGGTAGATAAAGGAGTCTCCATGACTCTGATTTTATTTACTCTATTTTCCCAACATCAAGAGTATAGGCTATCCATTGTATTCCTGATAAGAGATGTCCTTAAAAGCTGTGAGTAGATATGTTGTGATATTGATGACCTGACGACTTAAATATCAACATCAGATGACAGTTTATCTTCCTTATTCTGCTATACTTTTGGTTGCCCAACATCCATCTAGTCTGCCATTCTCTGCCTATATGTATTTTATTATTTCTATTGCATATGTCTGCAATCTAAATTGCAAGATAATTAAGTTTACTGGCACTTGTGATGCCCTCCTGGCTGTGAGAACTATGTGGCTGAATTCCTAGGTTACATTAAAACTTACTCAAGACGAGACATGGACTTAAATTAAGCATTTGTCTGCTATAATGCAAACCCTTTATTAGTATTACCCATTTACTTGATTTTCACCATTGACACTCAGTTCAAAGACAAAAACTGAGTACTGTCCACTGAACAACATGGCCTGTAGATTTTATCAATGAGAAGGTGGCCAGCCTTCTGCAGGACTACTTCCATGGACTATATGGAGGACAGCTGTGTCATGAAATTTGCCCTCCTCTCTGAAGAACACCTACTGCTTATATCTGTGTACAAACTTGATGTAACCCTCAATAAATATAAAGACTTATGTAACACGGTGTGGAGCCAATTCAGTTTTGTTATGCCTCAGCAATGGTTGTCAGACGCATGTGGAGGAGGGGTGCACATGCGCCACGTGCAGGAGACAAGAAGAAGAAGCCTTGTCTCTGGGAGGACTTCACCTGGCAACACCTCCCATGGGGCAGTCAATAAGAGACACCANCTGCCTTCTGGCTCTCCTGCCCTCGCTGGTTCACCCTCACACCTGTCCTGCCTTCCTGTGCCCCTGGCCGCCACCCTGCCACTTCACCCCGCATCCTTACCTGGGCTGCCTGCTTCCAACCCTGCCACGCCGATCAGTACCTGCCCTGCCGACCCAATCTACCAGGTCACTGTGACCCTGTCCAGGGTCCTGGTCCTCCAGTCTGAGTGCTCCACGCACCGCATGTCCGGAGCCGTCACCACGGGAGCCGCGCCTGTGGAGCCGCGCCCCTCCGGGAGCCGCACAGCCTCGCTAAGACCCAGCCCGTCCCCAGGCAGGCAGCGCGCACAGCCCCCCACCGCCTGGACACCGACAGCACTGCCCTGACTCGCTGGTGGTAACGCCCTCTTTTCTCTCTGTCCCCTCTCTCTCCTCTCCTCCAGTCCTTTTCCATTTTCCTTTCTTCTTCTCTGTCTCTTCTAGCCCTCTTCTGCTCAGGCAACTCCTTTTCCTTCTCATTTTCATTATCAGTAAATGGTTCTCAGATACAACATTTGCCTTGTTTGGCTTCATTCCGTTTCCAACCATCCATTTTTAAAAGAACTCCTCACAGTTCCCCACAGTGGAACACGACACACTGAAAATTGAGCTCAATACATTTCCACTTACTTTTGTTTTGCCCTACACATCTGCTTAGGAATAATCCATGACAATCAAACCTGGGACTTTAATAACCTGCTTAAATATGATAGAGAAGTTCCACTGAAACAGATGTTGATGTTATCATGCATTGTTAAGGAAATTATTTAGCATTTAAGTCCTTGTTTAGTTATTGACAATTGAAGACATTTGACTGTAGGAACTGAGTGTTGAAAAGAGAAGCAATACTGACTCACTAGCTATTATTGTTAGCTCTCTGTGCTTAGTGAGAACTTCTTCATACAGTGAGCAGGAATATTTGTGTAAAACATTTTGATAAAGATCTTAGAGATGTCATACAGGGCATGGTATTGATAGAGAAAAGTTCACAAAATGTATGTTTATGTTCAAAGTCACTGCAGCAGCCCTCATGAGAGGTAGTTTATTGATAAAAATTATAACAACCAAAAAGTTGACTTTAGAAAAGACAGGTAAAAGCCTTTTATATATAAACCAGGGGCTGGTATACCTAAAAAAAAAAAAAAAGCAGTCAGTGATCATATAACTTTGAATTTGTTTTGATTAACTTTTCTTTACAGTCAGTTTTTACCCATTCATAGATATTACACTATGTGGAAAAGCTTCAACAGAATTTTGAAAGTTCTGTGAAAGACAGTGTGAAACAGTATTAGAAGAAAAATATTAAGAACCATTAAAAATACCCTTTTCTACCTCTCTACCCCCTACTTTGTATCAAAACTTGGAACCTGAATACAGAGGAGCTTTTGTGGCAAAAGATAGCATGACAGGGAATGGTGTAGTAAAGTGTTCAGACATGTCAAAAGACTGTCTTTTTGATGGCTAAACACAGTCATATTGCTTCTGGCACACTTTGTAGTATTAAAAAGAAATCAGCCTTAATGATTATTTCAAGTTACAAATAGCTGCTAGTCAAGGTTTTATAAAGAATTTTCCATACATGCTGTTTCTTTTATTTTATTTTCTTGCTTTATATAGCATTTTAAAATTTTCCTTTATAAATCATGTACTGACACTTGAGACATGCTGTCATGTAAGAAAACATATTGTACTATATCACTTTTAGTTACACATTTTTCAAAAACATGAGATCCTATCTTTCAGTTGGTATAAATCATTCTGGTTCTACCAGCTGCAAAGCTGACCCAGGGTGTGAATATTTAATTTTTTTATGTTAGAAATGCTGTCCTGCCAAGCAAATAAAAAAGATGCTGGATAAGATTTTTAACACTGGAAATAAAATTGATTATATTATTTGCAAAACATTTTTCTAAAATCCTTTGCACATCTGGATTCCTTCCTAGCACTGACTTTTTGGAAATTAGATATTTATATTTCTTTGTAACATTTCACAAAATGCCTATCATTTAGACATAGATTACATGGCCAAAATCTCACTATGGAGAATACAAATTCTCATCTAAAAGATTAGGAAGAATGTCATCCTGGAGTTTCTGGGAGAAGAGGTTGCAAATTGTTTTATCTAAAATAATACATCTATGTTAGAAATAACTTTTAGCATATAATATACATGATTCACATGTCTTTTAATAAAAGAAAGTAAGGAGAAGAGATGATTATATTACAATGACCTGTTCTGATATATATTAATATATATGTATATTCCCTTGGGGACAGGTTAAGGAGGCAGAGGAGTTGGGTTCGAAGGAACAAAATTGAGCCTAGGAAAATGAGGAAGGTGCAAGAAAGTTTGTAGTGTTTTAGGATATTTGTCTCTCACTATTCAGAAATATTTAAATTCAGGGGGAAAATGCATTTTCCTTGCTTCCATGAACTATGCTTTGTTCATGGTGACAACTGATAAGTGACCTCCCTGTCCTTATTTTGACCCATGAACTTTTAATCTTATTTTCTTCTCCTGTCATGTTGGGGAGAGAGAGTGAGAGAGTGACTGGGTGGATATCTGGCAGTCAGATATTATAAGACCCAACAAGAAATAGTTATGCAGAGTAAACTATAAATGTATTTTATTTTAAAGTACATTATATAAGGAGTAAAGTAATTTATGCTCCACTATGTACAAAATTATTCACCATAAATATTTGAATTAAAGGAAAATATTAATTGATCTTCTAAGATGAATAATACATATATTTAAAATAACCTTGATTATAATAATCAAATTGAAAATGAGAATATAAAGTATTTTACATATGAATTTCTGATTAACAAGAGAAAAATAAAGGTAATATTTTGGCAGTATTAAAATACTTTCTAATAAACTTTAAGTAATTTTTTTTTTTAATTGCAAACATTATTTTCTTGTTCCATTTTCTCTTTCCCTTCTCTTCAATAAATTATTGATACTTTCATGGCAATCATTTTAGAGAGAGAATTAATGTAGTTTTAATGCAATTCTACTTCAGCACTCCTTTCCTTTTAATAGTAATTTAGATTTAAGTGATCCTTTAAAAAATAAATGAAATCCTTTAAAGATCTATTTCTCTTCAATATACTTGAAGACGTCTCATTAATGTTAACTGTGGGAGTAACAATGAAATGTGCTAGGTCTAGGTATCCAAAAGCTAACATCTTCAAGTTTTTATTTATGAAATTGTTGAGTGAGTTGTCCAAGGACTGTTCTTGCACGTCTGTTTTGCTGCCTTAGCTGTTTTAATTGCTGCGGTTCATCTATATTTTCATTTTTAAACCCACCTGAACCTGAGATCATTACTTTGGGATTTTCTATTTCATATGCACCATGTCTTTTTGTTCAAACTTCACTATGCCCACATGCAAATTCATTAATTTCACCGGGACACAAAGAAGTGGAAATTACCATCAGTTGTGCAATATCCTACACATGGGTTAGGGCAATCCCCAATATCAGTACAGACAGGAGGATGAATGGATTGAGAGCAGCCCTAAAGAGAATGAAGTGGGAATACTAGTTGATTAAAAAATATCAGTACAGACAGGAGGGTGTTCTTGCAGCCCAAAAATGTGTGCTTGCAGCCCAAAAATCCCTGGCTGCATGAAAAAGCATCATGGACAACAGGGCTAGCGAGATGATTCTGCCCTACTTTCAGCCCAAAACACCCCACCTGGAGTACTGCACCCAGCTCTGGGGTTTACAGCATAAGAAAGATATGGACCTGATAGAGCAGCAGAGCAGAGAATCACAGAGCCACAGGATGGGGCAGACAGTGACCACAATAAATCAACTGGTCCAACCTACCTGCTTAAGGAGGCTGATCCTAGAGCACATGGCAGAGGATTGCATCCAGATGGTTCTGGAGTATCTCCAGCAAGGTTGACTCTGCAGCCTCTCTGGACAATCTGTTCCAGTGTGTAGTCACCTGCAAAGTAAAGAATGTGGAACTTCCTGTGCATCAGTTTCTGCCTATTGCATCTTGTCCTATTGCTTGGCACCACCAAGAAGATCCTGGCTCCATCCTCTTGACATCGTCCCTTCAGATACTGATAGACAATTATGAGGTCCCTTCTCAGTCATCTCTTCTTGGGCTGAACAGGCCCAGCTTCCTCAGACTTTCCTCGTAAGAGAGATGTTCCTGGCCCTCAATCGCCTTTGTTGCCCTCCACTGGATCTGCTCCAGGAACTCCATGTCTTTCTTGTACTGGGGAGTACAGAACTGGACTCAAAACTCAAGATGTTTTGAGTCTTTCCAGGCCTGAGTAGAGGGGCAGGATTACCTCCCTCGACCTGCTGGCAATGTGTTTCCTAATGCAACATTTATGAAAAAAAAACGTTTCTCTCCTAGAAAGAAAGGCTGAGAGAAATGGGATTGTTCAGCCTGGAGAAGAGAAGGCTCTGGGTTGATCTTATTGTGCCTTTTTAATACTCTGATGTGGCTTATAAGAAAGGACAGGCTTTTTAATAGGGCCTGTACTGACAGGAGAAGGATCATTGGTTTTAAATTGAAAAAGGGTGGATTTAGATTGAATATAAGGAAGAAATTTTTCTTAGGCTCAAGTTGGTGAGACCCTAGAGCACGTTTCTCAGAGGTGGATGTCCCAGTGTTGGATGGTTCCAAGATCAGGCTGAAGGGGGCTTTGAGCAACCTGATCAAGTGAAAGTCATCCCTGCCATGACAGTTGGACAAATGATCTTCAAAGATTCCTTTCATCCCAAACCAGTCTATGACTTTATGGTTCTATGGTTGTAATTTCAAGGAGACTTCTCAAAACAAGTCTCAATTTATTATATATATCAAAATTACTGGTTTTAAAATTTATATATAATTAGGTAGTGTTGTGAATATATATTTCTGGTGGTTAGGAAACAATCTTCCTGAACTGGGAATCTGAACTCCTGATGGCCAGCAAAAGGAATAGAAAAACTTAGGGGGAAACAGAAGCTCTTGGGAAAACTTTGACTTGCTATATCTTTGTGCTTACACTCCTTTTATCTTTCTCTATAATCTCTTATTGAACAATTAAAGTCCCAAGATAGCCTTGAAGTTCCATATTTGAGGATGATGTAAAAAGTTATGATCTTAGTAACTTATAACTTGATAATTTAATGACTTAATCTAATAAACAGGCACATAATTAGGGCTGTGAATGTGGCTGAGTGCAGCAGTGGAGGTGCAGATGAAACGAGTTACTACGTGTGCTGTTCTAGCTCTGTACAAAGCAGGTGGAAAGCCCTTAAGATAGCAAAATTCTCACTCTAGCATTTTGGAATAAAAACAGTTGGAGCTCATAATGCCAGTTTGTTCCCCTGAAGTAACATCCTCAAAAGAGTAGTGCTTAATATCTGGACTAGACTTTCACTTTCACTTTGAGGAGCCTGGCCTATCTCTGCAGTCAGGCTGCAAAAAGGCAAAGTGAAAAACTCCAGCTGAATTAGATGACCGTGTACACTGAATTGTATGAGCACTGACACCATGAGCTCTCCAAGCATTTCCAAGCAGGATTACCATTTAAAAGTGTGCACTTGGGCCTATTCTGAGAGAAGGTAAGATAGTGGAACTCATTGAAGAAGTCTATTAGCTTCAACAAATTTTGAATTATGTCCTATTATGTAACCCTCTGCTTGCTTTAAATCATATCATGGAATCATAGGATAGATTTGGTTGGAAGAGGCATTACAGATCATCTGCTTCCAATCCCCCTGCCATGGGGAGGGACACCTTCCACTAGACAGCCTTACTCAAAGCCCCATCCAACCTGGCCTCAAACACATCCAGGGATGGGGCATTCACAACTACTCTGGGCAGTAGTATTCTGTTCTGGTGTCTCACCACCCTCACGGTAAATAATTTCTTCCTGATACCTAATCTAAACTTACTCGCAGTTTGAAGCCATTCCACTCTGTCCCATCACTACATATCCTTGAAATAAGGCATCCTCCATCTTTTTTGTGGATTCCCTTCAGGAGGGCTGCACCGTGACCTTGATAGGTCACTCCACACAGCTGAAACAATTACTTTGGGCTTTTGGCATCTGTAGATGGATAAGCAGTTAGAGACTCTTTAGTGTAGCTAATTCATTAAACATACTGCAAAGCAGTAATTTTAATGTGAATGAATAGTGAATAGCTGAATAGTGTCTGATAATTGACTAAAAGGTCTTTTAATAAAATACCCTCCATGTATAATTTAATTTTTGAAAATGAGCCTGAATTTTTTTTCTGGATAAGAACATGTTAAAAAAAATCCTTCTTGCTGTTTTTAATGAACTCTAACTCAGCTACCCTATTTTTTTTCAATAGGACTGCATAGTAGAAATAACAGGTAAAGATGTTTGCCATTTGTATGTGTCATCAGCCATAAAATTAAACTGTAAGAAAGTAGAGTGCCTGCTGGGAAGGAAGAGCTGTGGACTTTTACAGTGAATAACCAAAACCCTTTGTTTGTCAAGTGAAAGACATCTCCAATGAAGATACTTCTGTGCCCTCTGGTGAGAGCTGCTAGTATTTAATGTCTTTAGTTATGGCAAATGCTGCATAAGAGAAAATCTAAACTAAGATTTTTACATATTGTGCATAAGAACAATACACTTTAACCTTATGTTTTATCATCTTAATGGATTAAGAAAAAGAAGAGAGGTTTGGCTGCTGTGGTATCCAGGAGTGGATGTCTTATGCTGACACAACACTGAAGTTTTTCTGCTTTTTAAGAAACATTTTCTCTAGTGCAGTTATTTAAATGGTGGCACAGCATTGTGCAACAGCAGCTGAAGAGGGTGCACTAAAGAAATACCATAATAAAAAGCATTTACTCCTGGAGCAGAGTGCTCTGTTCACTTGTTTGAGTCATGGCTATGTTTAATCTTTACATATGTGCACAAAACCTCAGTAGCATCCAGTCTTTGGCATAAATGAAAGGCCAAATTTCTTCTCATCACTTTCATCATCATGCAAAGTATCTCCAAAGACTATTTTAACTTCAAGTTTGAGTGGAATTCTGTAGGTACCCACATTCACTTTTAGCAGCATAGTTTATAGTGACCAAAAAAAAAAGACTCATGTCATTTAACTTTCATAATCTTAGATAGATTGTCTTTAACCTGGTGTTTAGATTCCCTCAGGAATCAAAAGTGGAAAAAAAAAGACATAATTTTTCAGGGAATGATTCCTCTCCAAATGCATTCTGTGACAGGACTGAGTTACAATACATAAGGGAAAATCTGCGTATGTGTATGAATATATACATGATTCGGTAAAGAATAAAATAATAAAACAAGAAACTTCACTTGAATCCTCTAAGCTCAAGTTTGTTACTGCAATATCTTCACTGCAAAGCTGTGTTTCAACAGAATAATTAATTAATTTTTTCCTTTTTTTTTAAATCCATGTTAATCATTGTTAACAATTGGTTAGGAGATGTGTTACTGAATTCCACTGTATTGGAAAAATCTAAAAGGATTATGATTACAATTCACTTTCTACTCTTACTTGTAATTTGTCTATAGTAGAAAGAAAAGCATGTTCAAATGTCTTTTGAATTCTAAATGTGCTATTTGCTAATATCTAAGGTTATAAATAGACACCCCTTCCTGCAGGCAAATGTTGCCTTATGTAAAGTACAAAATCAGTTCCATGAACTGAATTATAATCAATACTTACTTAAGACTGCCAGTTTTTTCTTGTACTTATAGGGTGCTCTGTGTTCAATCATATTGTGTAATTATACTGTTCAAATATTTATACTCAGCCTAATACAGCTTTGAAATCATAACACTTCTTGGTACAAAGCTAAACATGATGAAATTCATCCACTATAGAAAGGAAATCTGTGTGATTTGCTGTGGTGTAACACTCTGTGGTCTGAAAGGAAAAAAAAGTATTTGGTTTGGACTGATTTTGCCATCTGAACAATCTGCAAAAACATCTGCGTAACTTCTTTTGAACAAAAATTACACTTGCAGCATTTGATTAACAGAAACAAAATAATTTAATGACAAATATAATATTATGAAACTAAAGGATAGCAACAGGAAAATCTTCTGTGATCTAGTACCTCACTCATCAGAAGTAACAGAGGAAGAGAAAAGCTTCATGTATGTCTAGTCAGGTACAGGACAGATACAAGTAAAAGTAAAGTATAATCCTAGGGTGTGTTGCTGATAACTAATGTAAAAGTTTAAAATTCAGTCTACAAAGCCCTGATAGAAAGTTAGATAAGCTTTGTTTTGATTATCTTTCTTTAACCATTAACATTCTTTTGAACAAGTATAAGGGGCAGCTTATATAAGTAAAGATATAAAAAAAGATAAATAAAGACAGCAGATATAATGCAGATATAAATAATGATGGCTTAATATAGACAAATATACAACAATTGAGAAAGCAAAATTAATCATTAATCTCAAGTGCAATGCAGAAAACAAAAAATGAACAGGTATAAAATACCTGTAAATAAATATAGGCTGAAAATTTAGAAAGGATTCCAATCAACAGAACAATGAGAACCTTAAAAACTTTCCTGTTAGAGATAAAAGGATGAAAACTAAAGACCTGTTTTCTGAATCTCTAAAAGTGAATATTAGATCGTAATCTGTTCTCCATGATCCTAGAAACTCCTTTAGGTTATAATTCATTTTTCTTCATCCCATTAATAATTGCTCAATGCTTTAATTAGTCTAGGTCCCTTTATTAGGCCTATCATTCCTCCAGTGAGTCAACAGAACATCCCAGTTTGGTACTGTCAGAAAACTTTCTGATTGTACATTCAACTCCTGCATCCGCATAATTCAAAAACCTGTTGAACAGAACCAGCCATGGGATTGAACCCTGTGGAGGACTTTTGGTGATTGGTTGCTCATTCTCCTCAAGAACCTCAATCCGTAACTTGCCAGTGATAATCAAACCCAAAAGAAACATGTTGTAAGTGTTAACATATTGATTAGTATATATTTCTTAAGATCTGTTAGAAGAGAGTCTTCTCATCCTATTAAACTTTTAATCAAGGAATTTTTTGGGTAATTGCTTATGGGTACTGATTTCTTGGTCAATTACATACCATTTCTTTTTTTCCCATAGCTAGTGAGGGGTTTGGGTGGGTTTTTTGGTTTTTTTTTTGTTTGTTTGGTTGGGTTTGGTTTTGGTTTTTTGTTTTCTGTTTTTTGTTGTCATTTTGGTTTTAGTTTTGGTTATTTTTCTTAACGTGATGCAATGTATATGAAGGATTTGAACCTCCTCTGTCTAGGCTACACCTTATACATGTCAGTGAGCTCATAGTGCCTCACTCCCATTAATGTTTATAGTATCACTTACTTTCTGCAGTGAGTCTGCTTTAAAGTCAGCCTTTCCTTTTATCTTTTCTAAGCTTTAAATAGTTAGTATCTTCAAGGACCTTATCTTCATTCTCTCTGCTCTTACTGTCTCCTGTTCAGGTCGATTACATTTTCTTGGTTTCTTTTTCTTTCTCTCTCAATTTTTTTTTTCAAGTCTCTGTCCCCTAGAGACCAGGAGAGCTACTCACACTGAATTTTTGAACTTTGCTTCTTCTAAATTGAGTGAATTTTATCTGTAAGCTTCAAGGATTCCTTTTTATTTGAAACAGATATTATAGATATAGGGTCTACCAGAGGTCCATTCCATGCAGCTTGTGTCTGTCTAAGAGGCATGGGGAGATGAAGGCAGAAATAACCACCTTTGTACTCTACCCACCAATCAGCAGGGGAGAAATGTCAGCCAGGAGTGTGTAAGCCAGCAATGATTTTTGCCTGTTTCTCTCACCTTCATCCATTAAGTGTCCAATTTTTTTTCCTTAATGCTCAGTATGTTATTATCCCTTTCCTAGCGGCCATCCAATGTGAGACATCAATTTGAGAAGTCTTAATCAAGTGGTTTTTCTGAGCAATCAGGAACCACATACAGGACCAGGTGTCCCAGCATTAGGACTTCTGCCCAATCATGCCACTTTTTGCCTTGGGGTAAGAAAGGTTTGGTTTTGGACAAGGGCAGGATGATATTATTACTGACCTCAGAGATGAGGTCAGTAATAATATGTTGGTAGAATTATGTTCATGTGTCTCATATAGGCTTTTACTGCACCCTTAGGTGACTATAGAAAGACTTTTAGGAATCCATTCTCTACCATTCTTGGGCTAGAAATGTCTAGAAACTAGGAAAGTACAAGAAAATAACTTTGCCATAATCCAAGTACTGAAATAGCAGGACTGAAGGTGCTGAAAATGAAAATTTTGGATATGGAGTCAAACTATAGCATGGTGCTGTATATTATTGCCTAGGGATTGTCACCAGATGTTCTGATCCTCGGGGCCTTCTCAGGTGTGTGTGAGCACACCTTCTCAGGCGTGTGTGGCTCCTCTGGATGCAATGTCTCTGCACTGCAATCACTGCTTGGAAGTGTGGTTGAACTACCAGATTTGCTGATAAATATATAGTGCTAATTCTTTAGTAGACAATCTATTGGCCTTGAATCTTTATTGATGTAATTAATTTCTCAGTACAGAACTTCTTTTTCCCTATTCCACTCTCCCTTCCAGGTTCAGGCTGATTCCTAGCGCAATACCTTACTCCCATTTCCTTGTCAGAAATTAACAAATCTCTATTTTACAGTTCCAGAAATATGTGTTAGCAAAGAATTAAGAAGCAAAGAGGCATTCTACTCAGACATTTGATTTGTCTTTGGTCAAAAGTAGTACATAACAGTAAACAATACGATGTGTGTATTTCCCTGTTTCACTTTCTTAACAACAGTTTCTGGGGTTTCTTTAGGATTAATGTCCTCTGAGATCTATCCAGTGCACTGCAGGTCTTAGCTAGAGATAGCCTGACTAGATCTGAATGAGCATATAAACAAAATGAAGTACCAAAATAATTGTAATCCAGGACCTGGGGGTTGTATAACTAGGACATAGAACCATAGAGTCCTATTTCTAAGCTGGAAAAATCAATTCAGGTACAAAGGTGTACTGAGAGTTTGTCTAAATTGGAAGAACTTGTTATATACAGGTGCATAACCTGGATAAATATATTTTTAAATCTCCAGTGTAAGAGCCACCATGAAACTTAACTCTTCATACATATATCAAAAATATGTGGGCAGGGGTATGGACTCTAATGGGTCAGATGAGCACTGCCAGAAAGTGCCTGCATCTATTAAATGATAATAGGACCAGGCTGACTGTCTCAAAGGTAGCTACTAAGACATTCATGTTATCAAGCAAGAAAGGTGGCTCTCATCTACAGAGGAATAAAAAAATCATTTGTGTTCTCCATTTTATATGGATTTAAAATACAAATTTAATTAACCTATTTTTTGAAGGTCTAAAATAAGTGATATTTTCTTGGTGAAAATATTTTGCCTTAGTAACAAATTAAAAAGTAAATAAATGGTAAACAAATTGTATGTACATACACTCCTGTTATGTATGTGTGTACTTACATTCCAGTTTTTAGGTCAATAAAGAGAAATGGAGCAGTTGGTTTTCAGCTCTTGTATTTTGGTAATAAAGTTAAATAAAAATGTGGCTTGGGGAAAGCTGTACTTTATTAGGTTAACTGGTAATGTAAGATGCAACATAATTTATTTATATTTTATTACTTTCCAGATTGCAATTAAGAATTATATCTCTGCCCATAATAACTGATGAACTCTTAGAGTAATCATCTAAACTATATCTCCTCTCAAAAACAAGAACCCAGTTTGCAGTTGTAATAGTAAATTAAACATGGCTGTGGAGTAGCTTTGATAGTAGTCATCAGTAATTCCCTGATACTCTTTAGGTCACCTTTCCAGTTGTTTGTTTGGGTTTTTTTCTTTATTTACAGAGTGGGCAGTAGCCCAGAGAGGTAATTAGAAATGTACAATAAAGGGAATCAAAACCTTACCCATACAGTCATTCCTATTTTGATAAATCATACTGGTGTATGGTAAGGATTAGTCTAACCTTTATAGTAAAATGATCACTATATGTGTTTCAACACTCAGCTTCAGCCCAGAATCTGCTTAATATGCTATAGGTTTGATAAATACTTCAGGTTCAAAGAGTTCATGATCTGTTTGTTAAGTTGTGAACACTGAAAGATGTCCATATTGCTCATATGGATACATCTCCCAGAGTGGACTGTTTTCACCACAGCATTTTTTCCTGGGTTCCATACTGATCCCCTGACTTTACGTGTCTTCATTACTACTTTTGTAGGTTGTTCTTTCAGTAAAGAATGTGAAGCTGCCACAGACCAACTGAGTGATGTGTTTATGAAATTGAGGGTGTGTCTTGAGCATGTTGTGAGCACAGGAGGGTGCAAAATTTGATGAAATAATGTTGGAGGACTGTGAAAAGAAGATAGAAGCAGTGCCTTCTGGGAACTGTCCCTGCAATAAAGTATCCCCAGAATCATACAAACTGGACATTGTCCTGGAGAGAACAAACTAGAATGAGTCCAAACTGGAAGATGGAGAAATCTAAAAATTAATTAGTGTGTATATTCATGGAATTCAATTCTCAGAACTCCTCACCTGTGCTCAATGTCTTTAAAGTCTTCAAGTCAGTATTAACTAATATGTTCAGAGAACTAATCAGTTTTCTTAGATTTTAAAAATTGCTTCTGTGAAATTCTTATTTTCTAATAATTAGCTTTTTAGCTTTCCTATCAACATTACTGCTTTTCAAGGAAAAAAAAACCCAATACAACAGTTTTTTAATTTATTACTATTTAAAAGGTTCTCTATATATCAAAGGCTTAGGGGCTGGGGGAAAGGAGACTTCAATTATGCTGAGCAAGCAACATATTCATCAAACAGGACAGATCAACAATAGAAGTTTAACATATTTTTTCTGATAGCTAATGAGAAGGCTGGAGAAAATTATGATTCATGAGCTCATAAGCATACTCAAAGACAACAGACAACAAAACTCAGGAATAAACTGAGAAAGAATGTTTTGAAAGGAGAGCTAGAAGTATTCTTTATTTGTTGGATTTTTTCCCCTGAAGACTGGTTCTTTCTGTAAAACTCTGGCTGGTCTTAACATACGGTGATTGGCTAGCAGGAAAATTAATATTTTAACCATATACAATGCTTCAAAAGGTCATACTGTGTATAGTATAATAAGTATGTAGCTTATCAATACAAGGTTAAATATTAGAATAACATACTATACACATGTTGAGAAATATTTTGGATTATGAATAGTTTTTATCATTTATGAAAAATAAAATTAAATATATTATTCAAAATTTATGTTGTTTTCATTTGCTCTAACCAGTTATCCATTTCATTTATTGTTTGAGGATCACTACTTTTATAATGGTTGTTTAACTCACTGGGAAGAGGCACTGACTGAAGACTTTTTATATGAATGTACATACAGACCTTACTCAAAAATTTAGAATTGCAGAATGTGGTAACTGAACAATTGCTACACTGAGGCCTTATCCAGCCATAAGTCGTACAAAAACTCAATTTTTCAGTACAAGTTTTTCTTACCATCTTACTTCCAGTCTTTTGAGCCATAAGTGCATTTCCAGGAAGTATAACAGCAATTATGGTTACTTTTTACCACGCAATTAATCTGTTAAATGGTGCCATTCTTTAGATAAATTGCTGCATTTCTAAATTCATGTAAGTCTTGCCAGGTGGGAGCTTGCAGTGTAATTTACATATTATTGGAGATAGTTTTTGATGATAAATACAAAGAGTCACAAGAGCTTTAAATAGACATTTCACTTGTAATTAAGAATTGTAATAATGAAATTCCATGCTTGACAAGGTTTATTCAAATAATTAAAATCTTCAGGGTGAAGGGAGTATTATGAGAAAATGAATTGTTTTTACTAATGTCTGAATTCTTCTCATAGCCATCACTATCTTTTGGTTGTATTCTGACCAGTGGGCAAGCATCTTTGGGTATTTATCAGACCATATCCCATTCAAGGTCACAATCATAATGATATGACTAGTACTGACTGCTGTGACTGAAGTTCTTCATGCAATAATGAAGATTTAGAAAGGAAACTTGAGTGTCCTCAGTTCTCTTTGTCTTGCTAAACCCATACCTCAGAGCTCAGGAAAAGTATGATCAGATCCAGGCTGTTTGGCACAGAGGTTATAGGCACTTGCATTTGTGGGAGAATAGCTGGATTTTCAAATTTTCAGAGAATCTGAATACCTGCAAGCAGATTAGTTGATTTACTCTCTACTTCCACAGCAGATTGGATTGTCTCCTCTCC
The DNA here is from genome assembly GCA_013397975.1 of Machaerirhynchus nigripectus. Classification (NCBI taxonomy): domain Eukaryota; kingdom Metazoa; phylum Chordata; class Aves; order Passeriformes; family Dicruridae; genus Machaerirhynchus; species Machaerirhynchus nigripectus. Next base: position 225,337 of record VZRQ01009489.1, on the reverse strand, counting down.
AATACTTTTCAACCCTTCATGTTTTTCTAAACTTACCCTAGATTTATAAGGCAAGGTATAAGTATTACTAAATTACAACAACCAGTAGCAGCCTCCAGAAAAAAGAAAGCCTTATATCATATTGCATGTATATCGGATATTCTGGGATGTGGGGAAAAGAGAGTGAGGATTTAGGTCTATTTCCTGGTAATGCTAGGTTGTAGTGTAATCAAGGTTGTTGTGTAATCAAGGCTGTTGTGTAATCAAGTATTGTTGTCAATAAAGAAGAATCATGGGGATCTAAAAAACAGGGGAAAATTAATATTACTTTAGTTTGCTGCTGCAGAGTTCAGCTAGAAAGGAGGAGAAAATCAGGGATTACAGTGTCTTTATGGGTGTTTTCTGTCTATACACAGACAGGGTAATATGAAATCCACAAACAAGATGTGGACAAATCAAATAGACAAGTTAGCTAGGAGTCATCCACATCTCTGGTTTTATCCTAATTTGTCATTATAAAATCATTCTCTCACCTATAATGTGTTTGAGATTCATGAGCTTCATGAGGGTTTGGAATCTAGTTTTAGCTTTTTCTGGGTATGTGCCTAATGGTTCGGTAACTATGCCAAGAGGAGTTACTACTACCATCTCTTTCTTCATGTCCTCTTTTTCTTGATATATTTAAATCCAGTTCTGCTTCAGCAAGTAATTTGATCTGTTTAAAATGTACCTCTGATTCAACTCAGAGGTTGAAAGGTCCTCTCAAGTGAGAGATGAGATTTGTTCTTGCACTTAGCAATTTTCACTCATCTGCTGTACCGGTTTAAGCAGAGAATCTCAGAATAGCTGACCTTTTTATCTCTAGAGAGTCCTTGACTTGAGGTCTATTGAAGGTCATTTCCACAAACCCACTAGAGCTTGAAATCCAAACTTCATAGGAAATAACAGAATCAAAATGGTTTTAGTAGATAAATGTCACTTGATTATGTGTGCATAATGTAAACACATGCATCTGATACTCACTTCAAACTTTTTTACAATTTAATAGAGATATAGAAGCACTTTGGGAGATGCCAATTAGTAAATGTCCATTTAAAAATAAATGAATAACACCCTAGAAGATCACTCAGTTACAATAAATCATGTATATATCCATGTTGGAGTGGCATGGATTTCTACATTATGTATACACCTCAAAATTTATGGAAAACTGATCTTAGCCATTGCACCTAAACCTTAACTTTTATTTACATTCTTTTAGATGGCATAGATTTTATGGATATTGACATGAAGGAAAATTAATTTCTTTTATTTTATTTGCTTTATAAGAACACAGATCCATTTTTTTAGTGCAATTATGTACTAGTCTGAAAGCAAACTAGGGAGAGACTCCAAGTCAGAAATACAATTTAATAGGAAAAATAAAATAAAAGCAGTAGTACAAAAAAAGCAACCCACTAACAGAGTCAGAGTACAAACCTGACCCCCTGACGGTCAGGGGGTTGGTAGCAGTCCAATTAAATGGTGGCTGCAGTCCTCCTGCAGTGATGGTTCTGTTGAAGCAGTGATCCTGTGGAAGGGTCTGGTCTTCCTCTGAAGGTCCAATGGTGGTGTAGAAGGCTCTGGTCTTCCTCTGGGAATCCAGTGGAAAAGGTGACTTGTGCTGTTCCAAACCCCAGATTATAACCAGGTGGGGATGCTTGGCTTCTTCCCCCTGGGCAGAGCATCTCACAGTGGGACAGTGAGTCATGAGGCAAGGCACTGATGAGTCTGTTAACAGGAGATAGTCCAGAGGGAGGAGGCAGGGAACATTGCTACACCTGGTTTCAGCAGCTGATGAAGATAGTAATAGAATACACTTCAACCCAGGACAAATTAATATTGATTTTCTCAAAAGTTATTTTTTTATGCATTGGCATTTTTATTTATATTTGCCTTATTCATATCAATTTTATAAAGAAATTTCTAAATCTAGGAAGAAAACAAATAAAAACCACCAGAAGGGAACCTCGTCTTGATTAAACTGGAAATTAGAGCTTAAGGTAAGCCGCTCTTTTTGGAATGAGGGCCACATAAAAAAACCATAAATGGGTTAAAATTTTTAAGCTTATTTTCTTGAAGTGTATTTCTGAGGTTTTTTTTTCATGAAACTTCTCATTTTAATAATTCCATATGATTTTACACATCACAAGGCTCAAAAATATTAGTGTACTTTTCTATGGATACTTAGTGATATACAAAGCCAAAAATAGGTAGAACTGTTGACAATATAGTCCCAGAAAGATTGAGGAGATGGCGTAACTCTTGTCTCAAACAAAAAATTAGAATAGTCATAGAATTAAAACGTTTGGCAAATTATTATGCAATTCTCTAGTTATATTTCCTTAATCTACTTTACATGTTTCCCATTCCTTTACCATTGATTTTAGGCGAAGAAAATTAATGAGAATAAGAGTAAAAAAATCTCAGTAAAACAATCAGAAGTGCATATGATTTTGTATTAATAAATTATCTCACATGCTTTTTAAATGGTCTTGTTTCTTGAAGAGGTAGTAGTATTTTTAAAATTCTCTGCTTTAACAGAGAATTTTAAAGTTATATTTAAAGATTTTTTGGAATATCACTGAACTCTGATTTATTAATTTCTACATAATGCTAACATCTTGAATCATTCTGGTGTTAACAGCCTGTAGGTTGTCACAGTTTGAGAAGGCTGTAGAGATGCCCGTGTTATGTTCGTGACTTTTCCGTGAAGTGTGCCGACATCTAAGATGACTTGATGATATTTTCTTTTAAAATTACTAATGATTCTAGATAATGTTATTGCAGATTGGAGTGGAAGCAATCTCTCAGGCAAACAAATTATCCTAAATTTGTGAAGCTTTCTTATCTCAAGACATCATTGCTTTTATTCTGGATTAATACCTTTCTTTAAAATCAAGAATCACAGAAGAGTTGAGGTTGGAAGGGACTTCTGGAGGTCATCTTGTCCAACCACACTGCACAAGTAAGGCCACTAAGTGCCTCATGTCAAGAACATTGTTTAGACAGGTATTGAGTATCTCTACGAATGGAGGCTCTGCAACCTTCCTTGGCAGCATATTCCAGTGCTAAGTCACCTCCAAGGCAAAAAAAAAAAAAAAAGAAAGAAAGAAAGAAAGAAAAGTATTGTTTCCTGATCTTCAGAGGAAACCTCTTTCATTTAAGTGTGTGCCCATTTGTCCGGACCTGTCACTGGGCGCTACTGAGAGGGCCTGGCTCCATCCTCTTTGCATCCTTCCTTCAGGAATTCATATACTGGAGTAATAAGCCCCCAAACCTTCTCTTCTCTAGGCTGCAATCCCAGCACTCTCAGTCTTCTCACATGTGTGAGGTCTTGTAAGCAAAGACTGGGACAGAAAAAGGCACTCTGTAACTCACACTGTAACCAAATCATGGAGCATTGGCCCCACATTTTTCTTTTATTGCCTCTGCATTTGTAGATCCCTCTTTATTTGACATCCAGGGCCAGATCATATTCCAGCTGGGCTTTAGCTTTCATAACTTCATCCCTGGATGCTTACACAATGTTTCTCTATTCCTCCCAGGTTATCTAACTTTGTTTTCACATTTTATTTGCTCTCTTTTTATTTCTGAGTTTGGCCAGGAGGCCTTTGTTCATCCACACAGGCCTCTTGGCATTTTTGCCTGACTGGTTATTAATTTGGGATGGAGGTCTGCTGAGCTTGTATGAAGTGATATTTGAGTATTAACCAGCTTTCTTGGGCCCCTCCCCTCTAGGAACTTACCTCATGGGACTCTGCTGAACAGGTCTTTGAAGAGGCAACGGTCTTCTCTCCCCTTATCCAGGTTTGTGGGACTTGATTTTCATTCTCCTCCCTGACCTTAGGATCCTGAACTCCTTCATCTTATGAGCCATAGACAGGGTTGCCTTTAATCTCCACATTGCCAATGATCCCCTCAGTCCCCTCATTGGTGACTCTCAGATCCAGAAATGCACCTCTCCTCATTCAATCCTCTATCATCTGTAGGAGGAATTTATCACCAATACACTCCAGGAACCTTCTAGATTGTGTGTTGACCCTCCACAGATATCATGGTGATTGAAGCCCCCAGTGAGGATCAAGGCTTTCGAATGTGAGAATTCTCCCATTGGTCTTATCCGCTTATTCTACCTGATTGGGTGGCCTAAGCAGACACCCACTACAACATCACATTTGCATGTCATTTCTTTAATTCTAAACCAGAAGCTCTCCATCAGCTCCAATTCTACCCTCAGGAAAAATCTGCAGCCAAAACTCTCTAGGAAATAAACTAAATAATTATGTTCCTCCCTTTGTATTTTTTTGGCCTCATTTTACAAGGAAGGTGACTTCCAATTCTCTCTAGATAACTCTTGAACTCATTATCTTTTTTCAGTTGCACTGAAGGAAGAAGAGATTTCAAAGAGAGGAATTCCCAGCAAGTTTTACTAAAGATTAGCATCTAGGTAGAGAGAAAAGAAAATAAATGTGAAAAGCTCCTATGATAAGTGCTGTGGTTAATCATGCTATGAGTATTTAATCAGAACACAAATATCTGCGTTTCAGCCTAGGACATGCTGCTTTTCTGTCTGATTAGTGCTCAGGGATGTCAAAGAAGTAAGGTATTATGCTGAAGGAGAGTCTGCAAGGAAAATGAAAAAGGAGGAAAAGTCACAGAGATTTGGAAGAATGTTGAGACTTTTGCAGATTGATAATGTTATGAACTACAGGAATTATGACAGAAAATAATGGAAAAGGGGTTATCTCTCTCTCACAGAGAGAAATAATCCCTTTGATTATTAAATAGAACATTTGATTTTTAGTTTTCTCCAATTATTAGTGTTGCACAATTTTATCTGATGGAAAGAACTTGACTGACAATCTTGATAATCAAATTCATTAACAAAGGTTGCACAAAGCTGAGACTGTTCTAGTTTCAGCCTTTCTTACTTCCAATGAGTTAAAAATATGATCTGAGGAAACACTGCAGGAGGCGAGAAGTCAATTTGTGCTTTCATCCTGTGAAACGTTGTTTCTATGCTGTAACTACACATACTCTTGACAGTACTTTTTTATCATGCACAGTTCTCCATCAGAAAGTGGAATGCTTGTTTTGCATAAGCCATCTAACAATCTGGACAATTTCCTAACCAAGGATGCATCTGAACAAATGACCTATAACTTCAAATAAATGGTGCTCATTTGTCATTTAAGCCTACACTATTCCTGCTGAAGGTCCTTTATATTATTACCACTATTCTATTAACAGTGATTTCAGTAAGTAGTGAATAAACTAAATAAGTACCTGCGTGCATTGAAGTGCTAAGAAAATATAAAAATCCCTATCTCTGCTGAGACTTATAAACCTTTTTGGTCAAATTTTCAAACAAGCAGAAAGAAAAAAATTGGTATATTTTGAAAGGGAATCTTGAAATTCAAAAGTGAAACTGTATTAAAAATTAGACCAAATATTTTTATGCTCACAAAACAGAAAGATAAAAATTATGGTAAGACCAACCCTCAGGAATGTCTGACCCAGGATGCCAGTGTAAAGGAATGTTGGAAGGCTTTCCCTTGATCAAGGAGGTTTGGGTTAGAGAAGACACAGGCAAACGATATTCACAAGTCCATGGGCCCTCACGGGATGCATCCACGAATGCTGAGAGACCTGGTGGACACTACAGAAAGCCTCTCCTGATCATCCTTGAAAGGTCGTGATGACTGGGAGAGGTGCCTGAGGACTGGACCCAGGGAACTACCAGCCGGTCAGCCTCACCTCGATCCCTGGTAAGGTGATGGGGCGCCTCATTCTGGAGGCCATCTCTATACACATGACCCTAAATCTAACCCAAATCACCCCTCCTTCCCCCTCCCCCCCAATATGCCTCCATGAATTCCTGGAATTTGAACCATAAATTTAGCCAGCTGAAGGAGTTGGAGACAAGATAAAGATACTACTCTGTCCAATTATCTCAGGCCTGGAGGGGAGGTAAACAAGGCTGGGAGAGAAGAACATATCACTGCAAGGAGTCCAAAGGGAAGGCCAGCTCAGCAGCTGTGCTGAAGGTCAGCTCTGTCTGGGTCTGGCGGGGGAGGTCATAACCCACTGACTGAAGATAGGAGGCCCACAGACTCAAGAGAAGGGCTGAGCATGGGACTAATTAGCACTGGAAGTGAGGGAATCATTTAACCAATAGAGTAAGAGAACAGTGTAGCCAGTAAGCACCGATTCATTTTTTTGCTGAAATGTGTAAGTAGTGAAAAGTTGTGAATGACCTCAAGACCCCCACCACTAAGAAACCCAGAGTGAAGAAAGATCCAATGAGGGACAGCTGGATCCACGAGTGGTGATACTCTTCTGCTTAATCTGTCTCTTTCTCACTCTTTCTCTCTCCCCTCCTCTGCCCTTCCCCTATTTCTTTCTGTCTCTATCAATCTCATATTTACTGTTTAATAAAATCCATACTATTGACTCTGGCATATNTGACCCACTATGGTCCTTTCCCTATTCTGTGATTCTGAGTATGTAAGGATAGTATCTGCATACTTTTGACACCTTTACTGTCAGGCTTTTTTTTTCCACTTTTTGGATAATGATATCTTCCCACAGCCACAAAAAAATACAGCTATATTGACTGTAATAGTGACTGCATAGTAATCCCATTGTATGATCTGTGCCACAAATGGGTCTTCAAAGGAAAAAACAGGTCCTCAAATATAGAAAATTGATCAGTTTTCATACCAAGTAGCTTGCTAAATTTTTTGGAGGATGTCTCTGGACACCTAGTCTCAGAAGACAATTTCACTGTGCCCTAAATACTAGGAAACAGCTGTCTTTTTGAATCAGTGCCTTCTTCATGAAATGAAAATTTAAAAAAAAAAATCTCAGTATTTCAGCATTATTGGTGCTTACCTTCTGGTGCCTTTCTGCTATGCATATAGGTTTCCTGTGAATACATTGCTGATGGATCTAATTGCACTCGTAAATTGTATAATAATTTTTAAAATATATTTTCAGGAGTGCAAAACCAAACATTTTCAAAGCTGAACCAGTAGGCCTTTAGGAATGTTATCAATTTAAACTCCATACCTTCCTATACATCAGATTTATAGAATAATTACCAGTATAAAAATTGCATGACAGTAAGAAAGCATTACCACTTTAAAATAGCCAGAACTTGGATGATTTTTGGACTGTTTAAATTACAGAATTTAATGGTGGGGTAATGTACTGAATTTGACACAGTCATTTTTATTCACTAAAAGTAAATAACATGCTGTTTCTCTGAGAAGAGTAAAGAAACTGTGGGAAACTCGTTCCATTCTCACATCCTCAAGGCATTCTCAGGCAGAAGCTGACCTAAAATTCCCTCTCTGGGTTTCTTTCAGGACAGTGTGTGTTGTCCTTTCCCCAGCCGTGTTCAGACTGTCTTATTCTATTTCTCAGTACCATTTTCACTCACAAAATGCACAAACATACTCAGACATTGTTATTGAACACTGTCCAAGAGGAAAGAAATTAATAATCTACACATTTTGAATTAGTGAATTGATTTACCTATTTGGTGTTAGAAGTTGTATGCCTTCCTTTTGGTTTGGGGGCCACCTATTGTTTCTTTCAATTAATCTGAACAAAAGACAATTACTAGCTTTAAGATCTTCATGACTTTTGCTTTCAAAGTACATATTAGTGCGCTCATAAATGGAGAGTAGAGGCTAAAATAAACAGCAGTTTTGTTTCCTACTTGCTTCCTTTCTGACTTTCATGCTTGTAATAGTGAAGAAGAGATATGATATTTTTAGACTTGTAAACAGTCAGCTGTGTATTAGCTTTCAGATTCCTGATCATCTGCTGCCAACTTTTGTTCTGTCTTATGCTTAAATTTTACTTACATTTTAAAAAATTAGAGAAGTCTTAATACCAAATGAGTTAAAACAGGATTTTTAACTTTACGTACAATTAATAATTTGCCTTTAAGTTGCTTGGCACATAATGCCATCTAAAATCTAGAGTCAGCAATGAAATATACAGTATAAGAGCTTCAGCATGAAGTTTTCTATTAGTTTATGATCCCATTACTGGACGCACAAATGGGACATCCAATTTAGTAATGGCTTATTAACTATTTTCAGTGTTAATAATATTAGGTAAAAAGAGCCTTAGAATGCAAAATCTTTTAATCATATTGGACAGCTACAAAAGGAAAAAATCCTTCATTCTGACATTCATGTTTTTTAGCAGGGATGTGGCTATTCTACAAGCAGTGATCTGTGCCAGGCCTGTGACAGTATCAGTAATTACCTCCATCCAGTTGTGATGGGAATGAAGCTGTCATTTGTCTCTATTATGGCTGAACGTTGAAGCTGCCTTACATTTTACCCAGCAAATGAAATGCTTTAACTATGACTGTGAAAGGCTAAAAACAAATCCCTAAAGTAAAAACTATGTCTAGTCTGCATAAAAATTCTGTCATGATGAATACTCCCTTTGTTAGAAAAATCATAGATACACAAAATAGATACTGGTGCATGATTATTCTCTACTACTATTTCGGTTGATTATATTTTACAAATTTTTTTTTTATATGAAGACATATGAATATAATCTATATGAAGACATATAGAAGTATAATGTCTCACACTATTTCATACACTTTTTTTTCCCCATTTTTGTTTGTGATGGTGAAGCTGTTGACACAAACTGCTTTCTGGATGCAGAACAGTTATCGTTTTATTTTCTATTATTTGAAAAATTTTCTTCCCATATTAGCATGAAGTAAGGAACTAAGAAATATCAAGTTTTGTCAATCATTACTGTTAAAGAGACATTATAGTACCATCTTTGAATATATGTGTGCCACCTTAATTGCTGAGAGGGAGTTAGTTCTATGTCTATTGATTTCAGTACCCATTGGATAATTCTCCTAGTGAGAAACTGACTCACAAAGGATAACTGAGTACTGACTTAAACAACTGTAGTTACATCAGACACACACATATTGTCAGGGGAAGTTGAAATGAATCTCTAGTGGAATTGTTCATTACCCGAACTCTCAAGGACTGCCTTATGATAGTATGGGTTGCTACGTAGATTATACCAGCATGTCTGCAAGCTAGCTTGGAAAGTTACATCCTAAAAGTTATACACCCTCTAAATTCTGTTAATATGGACATGAACATACAAAAAATTCTGTTTTATTTTTCTATCTTTCTTATTGTTTTATTTTTTATAGTTAACCCTTTATTATCTGTCAGAATGTAGAAGCTGTCTAGCTGAGAAAGAAAAGCTAACTGTTGTGCTTAAGCCCTGCACAGCCACTCACACACTCCCCCCTGATGGGATAGGGAGAGAATCAGAAAGGTAGAACTGGGGAAAGTCATGGGTTGAGATAAACTGTTTAATAGATAAAGCAAAAGCTGCACATGAAAGCGAAAAATCCCAAGGAATTAACTCACGACCTCCCATGGGCAGGCAGGTGTTCAGTCACCGCTAGGAAAGCACAGCTCCATCACGCGTTACAGTGTTTGGGAAGACAAACATGGTAACTCTGAACATCCACCCCTTCCTTCTTTCCCAGCTGATATGCTGAGCATGGCACTATATGGCATGGAATATCCTTTTGGTAGCTCAGCTCTCCTGGCTGTGTCCCCTCCCAAATTCTTGTGAACTTCCAGCCTACTTGTTGGTGGGGTGGGGTGAGAAGCAGAAAAGGCTTTGACTCTGTGTAAGCACTGCTCAGCGATGAAAAAAATATCCCTGTATTTTCAACACTCTTTTCAGCAGGAACATAAAACACAGTTTCATACTAGCTTCTATAAGAAGGAGCCAAAGCCCGCACAAAAACAAACAAACAAACAAAAACCTGAAAAAACATATTACCGCTAAAATGTAAAAATAACAAAAAATTCATGAGTCAGTGACATTCATAAGTCCCATTTTTGAACTGGTTAATTTGCCCTCAGATTATTAAAAGCTGTCTGTAATTTCATGGATTCATACTGAGACCAAAACTACAGGCCTTCTTTATCATTCTAAATGGTACAAGTTAATACCGGCATTGTCTGAATCAAGGGAAAAAAAAGAAAAATTGCAAAAAAATTCATATCATTAACAAAAAAAAAATCAAATTATTTTAAGATAGGGATTATTTTAAGGGATATTTTAAGAGGGATTTCCCCCTCCTGTTATTTTATTTTAGTACAAATGCACAAGGCCATGAACGAAGTAATTTGTCTGAGCTTGCCTCACAAGGTCTCCTTTACAGCCAAACAAGTTGCTCCTTCTGGTGATCTAATCCAGAACCAGAGCAGGAGCAAAGGAATCACTCCCCCAGCAACCATGTTTCTCTTCATTTGCACTGACTAGTAACAACTCAAATGTGGATGTCCAGCTTGGTAAAGTTCCAATCTAGTAAAGAGGAATTCTTCCTGTAAGGATCCAGTTTTCAAAGATAAACAGGAACTCTTTTGATCAGACAGGTGTGCACATGAGTATACCTTTAATTTGTACAGTCAAGTCTGTTGTTTTAAATAATTAGCATATATAAAAATATCTCCTAAGTGATCCTATATCTTATCCTATATGAGATTCTGGAAGATGCAAAAGCAACTTCCATGAAATTTTCCTTTAGAAAAATTCCTGAAAACTTTTCTATACTTCATTATTTAAAAGTATCTCAAGCTTCTTAAGTATGAAAAGTATGTTTCAGCACTACTGTCTCATATACAAAAGTAAATGATTTCTTTTCAGATGAAGAAGCTGTGAGACCTTATGGTATGACTCTAGAACACACTGACAGTAAGGCAGTTCTTTCACTCTGTGACTTTATATGCTTAAATTATCATCCGTGGAAGTAAAAGGCAGCTTTATCTTCTGAATGATATAATCCCATTGAAAAAGTGAGCCAACACATTCTAATGAGAGTTCAGCTTACCATGAATTGTGTTTTCCTTATGTCCATTTCCTCTGTGCTGATCTGACCTGACTACTTCTGCCCTTTCTGAGGTAGAACATAAAGCTGAGATCTGGTTCAACTAAATTTAGGCACATAGAGAAATATCATAGATAAGAGGTGATGGCCTCCCTCTGACAACTTTATTTGTCTTGCCAGAAAAACTGACCCTAAAATAGGAGAAAGTTAGGTGTTGAAATTATGTTTTCAATTTCAATTGTGTTAAGTTAATGTATGTACAGGCATATATTATTTGCATATCTAAGGCTGTACAATTAGACTAAGTCACCTAACTTTTCCTGTGTCCCTGTTTTGTTTAATTTGATGTGGTATTATTGTCCTATTCTGGTTTAATTCCAGCTGGTAAAAAAGCACCACAGTCACTTTCTCCCTCCTGCATCCACAGTGGGGAGAATTAGAAAGAAAAAGTAGACCTTGTGTACAGTTTAATTATTGAAAAAAAAAAAAAAAGAAAGGATGTGCTTAACACAGAAGGGATAGATACTAAAAAAGCCATATGTATTGCTTTTAACTTAAAGATAACAGGGGTTTTCCAGTACCCTACTTTTCAGAACTGTTCACTAAAAGTAAGAAGGAACATGGCCTACTGATTCACATTCACTTAAACTATCCATATTCCATTTTAACTAGACTTTACACATGGATTTTAAAAAAAGGTCACTCACTTAAATAAAGTATATATAAAAGTATTTCCTCAGCATTAAAAAGTGTGTGTGCCTTTCTTTTGCTTATTTTTTGTTTTATCTGAGATATATGTTAAATGGTTATTTAAATTCATTCAAGCACAGAAAGATTTGTTGCTAATTTTTTTGGTTTTACACAATGTGATCAGAAAACTGAAATTTTGACACTATCTTCATTTCCAAAGGGAAATAACCAAGTAAGGTTCATAGGTTGTCAGCATCAGTACACAGCATTCACATCAGGTCATTCCTTAAGGGGAAAAATTGCAGTTGAACATTGCTGTGTTGAACGTATGTTGAAAATATTTTATTAGATCTGTAGAAGTTATAAGAAGAATCACAGAATCATGGAATGCATAAGGTTGGGAGGGACCACTGGTGGGTTGATCCAGTCCAACCTCCAACATCGAATTAGGGATTTTCTGCATCACCATACTCAGTCCCCATTTATCTTTGTGCACTCTAGTAGGTATTCCTGTCACAGAGTCTCATTATGGAACCAGACAGGAACATGTTAATTCAATATTTCATACTGATTTATACTTGCTGTGGATCTAGCTCAAAAGATTTTGAAAATACTATTTTTTAGCAGCTTTATGATGTGAAAGTTCTAAAAGAGTTTCACATTACTTACTCCCTGACAGGAACACTTATGTTTCTGAATACTTGTTTTTAGTTGGAGTTAACAAAAGTCTCACTTTTGCTCATCTCACTACATAGCCAAAGAAGCTTAAGAGGTGAAATTGCTATAGCAAGTTGGCATTACACCGAATAAATGTTATCCACTTTTTTGATGCAATGCCATAGAGAGAATTACTTCCATACCCAGTTGTTCTCTTTCTGTGATGGCTAAATTCATTCTTGATACTACCAAATGCAAAAAATAGTCTCCTGTAGATGAAGTTTCCTATAAACAATAATAGTAAAGTGAATCTCTGCAGTAATAAGAGATGTTTGTGCAACTTTTAGAGCATCTGTGTTTCAGTTTAGAATATATAAAGCACTACTGAAAAAATGTACAGATGGTTTGAAATAAGAGCTAATAATTTTGTGAGTGCAAAACTACATCTGCTATTTGGAAGCCTATTTTGTTTACAGTGGGTCTGTTGATTCTTTCTAGACAGAATCTGATTAACAATATATAGGAACTAGAATTTTTTACTTTGGTTGAGGTAAAAGTGTTCAGAAGTACATGAGAAAACATTAACATGAAAGAAGAGACTGAAAGATGGATGGTTGAACAGAAACCTGAAATCCTTGTAGTTCAGGAATATAACCCTGAATTATTTTCAAGCTTTTGAAGCTGAAAATCTGGATTTCTATTCCCACAGCATATATGAAGACCATACTGTATTTATTGTGTCTAAATAGTAGAACAGCATAGATGTGGTAACTACAGACTATGCAATTCTCATGTCCAGAATTTTCTCCTTGTTAATAGGTTTGTGTCCCTGCCCAGCCAGCTGATATCATTGGGCTGTGCTTATATGTGCGAGTGTAGATCTACATTCAAGCTTTCTGCAACTGGTCTGGCTGAAAAATAACTGCAGAAGAATGGCTGGGGGAAAAAAAAGTGAATTCAAATTTGCAAGTGCAAGCAGAAGTACAAAAGACTGAATTTAACTACTAGGGGACTCAGCTTTCACATAGGCATTCTTAAAGAATTGTACTTTATTATTAATATGTTTTTACATAGGGCTATAAGATAGATTTATAGAGATGAAAAATATAAGTAGTAAGTACTTAAGAAGTAAATCATGTGAGATTTCTCTTTCATTTCATTATGTCTTCAGGAATTACTTCACTCTTCACTGTTGCTAAGCAGGGTGATTGTATGCTTTGTTTTGTGGTTTGGTTTCATTGGGTTTTTTTCCCATATGCAAGAAGAAAAATAAAATGGTGCTTCAGATTTTTTTAAAAATCAAAATTTATAATTAAGACGTACTGAATCTTTTTTGCTCTTTCAAGCCCTCAGTCTTCTTAGAATAACTGCCACTACAACATTTTTTTTGTTTAATATTAATTTTCTATAACCAAAGGCATATTCTGTCAGAAACAAATGGAAATGGCACAAATAAAAATAAAGATCATATTTTTTTCTCAGGATCTCTTATGTTAAACAGAAACAATATTAACAATTGAGGAACACAGCATATTTAGCTATATTTCTGGCATGAAAGACTACAGACAGTAATTATCACTAACAATCTCTGCAAAGCAATGTTAACAGTACAAATATATGAGCATACAGGCATGCTGCAGTAGGGTCATCTCAGCACACAGCTGAGAGGGAAAGTTGGTTGTCACTTTTAATCATAGTTAAGCCCACACAGCCTCCAGAAATGGTAGCATTCTCAGTTTCCCTAGGCCTTGCATAAAAATGACCTATTCGATAGCTTTCTTTGATGAAGAGTAGATTTATTTATACCTCTCGGCCAAAACTCTGGGTGTGGTAACTTGCCTTGGTGACACATCTGCTCATTAATTGTGTTTCATCTCTGCTCTCTAGCTGATAGTTTGTTCTGGTAAATCCTAGTGATGCTACAAATAAAGTGCCTGACATAGTAATTACGTCTTTTTTTGCTCTATCAGCTAGGTAGGTTCTTACGCATACAGATACTTAGCAGTGTTTTCTAGTCAGCTCAAAAATGCTTTAAGACAGACTGTCAAGAGACAAAACATGGCATAATTTTGATAAAATCTAACGCAGTGTGGGTGGTTGGTGTAAAGGCCACCGCGTTATTCCTGAAGTGTCCCTGGCAGGGAAACACTCCGGCAGTGCTACCTGGCACACTCGCAGGCCGGCTCTCTCACCCGTGCGGTGGAAGCTCGCAGCACACGCTCACACTGAGCTGGATATCTCATGTGTCACCAGAGGCAAAGAGTCAGGAGGCGGCTCTTTGTGTAGGGTTCGAGGGGTTCATTGCCAAACCACAATGAAGGTGTCCTTGTACGAAAAGAGAGCGACCTGAGGGCNGCATATGGCAATGGGCCAACCACAGAGACCAAATCTACATAGAACCCCCAGCCCTGATGGGAGCGGCTTTTCTCACCCTGACTCTGGGGGTGATCTTAGAGTTCAGAGCTAGCCCACCAGCAGGGTTCCCCTGTACCTGAGCTCTTTGGCCCCTTGGCCATCCCAGCTGCTGGCACATCTGCCACAACAAAAATCAACAGTTTTTGCAATTATTTTTGACTCACATTGCGCTTCTAAACTTTCTGCCTGCACTACTCTACCTACTTTAATTTTTAATATTCTGGGTTTATGGGTTTTTTTAGATTGCTGAAGGATATAAGGACTTTTTTTTTTTTTGAGTAGTTTTCAGTGTTTATATTTTCTTGAGAAAAAGAGACTTGAGTAATATATCTCTCCAAGAAAATTTTTTTTGTTTTGCCTTAAAAGCTTAATGTTAACTGCAAAATCAAAATTCTCAGTAACCTGTTATGTTTTTACACTCCTTAAAATGCTTTTTGAAACAACAGTAACAAATGTAATAGATAGCAATCTTCTCCTTCTAATCATAATTACAAATCTCATTCAGTTTTAATAAGCAAAATTTAGAAAATAAGCAATGAAAAAGTAGGAACATGTATTTTTTAGATATTCATCCCAGAATTTTTCAGTGTAGTATTTCAACAATCTTCAGAGAGAAATCGTATCTCACTAACATAGACATGTCTAAGAACTTTTTGCATCCCCATCTCAATGTTCTTTACATCTAAATTCAGTTATTATGTTTATAAATTTAAAGTCCCTTTTTAAAAGCAAATTTGTCACAGGGATTTCAACAAATGCTTCAAGTGGGATTTTGGTTTGGTTTTGTTTCATTCATTTTTTAATACAACTTCTGTTTCTCACCAATATGTAAAAATATTGTTACCTTTTGCTACACGGAGATACATATATCTTTGTTCTTTTGGTGGTCAGAAACTAAAGTAAAATGGTTATAGATTGTTCCTAACCTTGACTTAATGGTGTTACAAATTATTAATATATTGTGGTTATACAGTGTACATACTACACAGTGTTGTTAACACTATCATAATATACTTCTATTTGGGTACAAGGCAAGCCAGAATTATGTTCTGATTACTGCATTGCTACTTTGGGGCTGTTGCAGGCCTCTGCTTTCAGTAAAATATGCTCCTGAAAAAATAGTAGTGGTACTTAAAAAAATGATACTTGATCTACATTGTAGTAACCAAACCTAACCTTGGTCTTGCAGTTTTGAAATGCACATTTGGAAGTCTAATAGTTTTTTTTAAGGACTGTCAAAGAGTATGAATGTCACAACATCATTTTCTAATTGCAACAATTGAATTTCATCTTTCATCTCTATAGTCCTGCAGCCAAAAGTCACTGTATGACATTCAAAAATTTTGTCAGTGGAAAAATGCAAGGAAACTAGGGAAGATGCTGCTTTAAGGGACATACAACTTACTGTGGGTTGGAGGGAAAAACTATTTTAGAATAGAGCAGAGATTCTGGAGATTATACAGCAATTTCTATGGAATGTTGGAGGGATCAACACCAACCCAGAAAGAACAAGTTTGGAAAAAGGGGGATAAAAGGCACAGATTGCATATTAGCAGAAGGTGGTCATTATACTTGTCACACTGAATGCTACTGGGACTGCCCTACATTCTTACTAAATCCTCTTACTAAATCCTATTTCTAACTGTCTTCTGTAGGAATGTTCTTCCTATTTTGAGCCTCTGTGTGTGAACATCACATTGGACCATCCAGCAAGTAGGACAAGGTGCCAGCTACTGGGGAATGTGATGCTCTGTATGTGCATTTGTGTGAAACTACTAGTAAACTTTAAGCTGGTGATTTTCATGAATTTGAAATAGAGATCACACAAGGTGATGGGATAAAAAAAAAAGATAGTGAGGAAAAACTCAAGTAGAGTTCATCAGAAAACAAATATTTTCCTTTAATTTTGTATGTTTTTTAACTGGGGAAATTCCTGAGCCTAAATTTTGTATGTTTTCCAAATCTATAAAAAACCAAATATCGTGCAAGGACTGAAATGGCTTTCCATATCTGAATGCCTTTTATTGAATAAGAAAAACACATTTTGATATAATCATATCTGTACTTTTTAGATAAAAAAAAGACTCAGTAGAGTACTGATTATGCTGAAATTAACTGCAATTCCTATTGACTTCAACTGTTAGAATTTCCCTTCAGGTTTGCTCAGTTCAGAAACTAATTGTTCTAATATTCCCACTGAAGATGGGTCAAAAGTTTACACAAAAATCTGGTTAAAGAAGTAAGCATTTATATAGGAAAATAATCTGTTTTTTCTGGGTCAACTATTTGTGTTGAGTCTTTGTATTTATACTGTGGACCACAGAATCACAGGAGGGTTGAGGCTGGAAAGGACCTCTGAATGTCATCTGGTCCAAGCCTCCACTGCTCAAGCAGGGCCACTTAGAGCCAGTTGCCCAGGACCATGTCCAGATGGCTTTTGAATATTTCCAAAGTTGAAGACTCCACAAAATCTCTGGGCAACCTGTGCTACAGCTTGATAATCTGCACAGAAAAAAAATGTTTCCTGGAGTTTTCTACTGTGAGGATGACTGAGCACTGGAGAAGGCTGCACCTAGGTGATACAACGTATTATTATTATAGATGTAATCGTCACATATATATTATAGAGGTGGAAATAATCTATATATATAGATGTATACATTACAGTGTCTAGATAAAAGCTGTATGTAAGTTACACCAGTGCACAATTAAAAAAAAATACCTATTTTTCAATTACATACACCTTTAGTATGTTAAAAAAAATTAACTGTGTTTGCAATAATCACATGGATATTGAAATTTTCTGAACTAAAAAAACCCAAACACTTTCACACACTTCCTTTTTACTAGTCTTCTCTAAGCCAAAGTAAATTTTAACACCTGTGATATAACAAAACACACAGGGATTTTTTTAAGAGTAAAAAGAATCTCAAAATGTTGACAGTTACAAGTATGATACTTCTATAGTCTATGTCCAAACACAAGAAGCACCAAGTGGCTATAAATTCTACACTCCACTTAGTTACTAATGTTTTGGAAAGAAATAGTTTCGGAGAGCTTATCAGACATAACTATACAGCTTTTTCCATTAGGCAGACCGAAAGATTATTATTCAGTATTAAAATGCTATTAATTGAACAACTTTAGAGTTTCAAACTACTTTATTTCCACTATAAATGTATATGGTCTCAAAATTATTTCAAATATTTATCCAACTAAAAATTTTAAATCCCTTTCTAAAATGAAAAAATATGTTGACCTTTATATTAACTGCATGCTCTCATCTCTACTTTTTAAATCAATATTTATGTTTTTCATGATCAGTATGACTAGAAAGTGTTACTTCTGATTTCTTTGACTACTAATGATCTTATTCCAGAAAAGAGACTTTTAAATTTCTTCTTTTTTTGTGGTTGGTTTTGTAGGGGTTTTTTTATATTCTCTTTAATCTTAAATATAAGGGAAGTTGAGATTTGCTTCTCTGAGAGTAAAATCAAATGGAACATTTAGAGAAATGATTGCTAATATATTACTTCCCCAAAATGTAACATATGTACAATTATATGTAATTTAAAACCTGTGTAAGGGTATGAGTAAGTGCGTCTGTTTGTGCTCCAGTAAAATACCCCTACAGAATACAATTTCATCTCTGGCTAGTAAAATGTGTATTGTAAAATGGAAGGACTATAAGCAATATGTGAAGAACAAATAGCAAATTTGCTGTAATCTACCTCTCTCTGAAGAGATAAAATATGATTTTTCAATTACTTATAATGCTGAAAAAGGATATATATATATATGATTTGTGCGTGTGTGCCCACATATATGCATTTATATATTCATATGATTTTGAATATGTGTCAGAAGATTCGTGACTACTGAAAGGTGAAAGGAAAATCCGATAGAATGTACCTGCAAATTTAGAAGAAAAAAAGCCCCAGCAAACAAACAAACAAAACCAGTGAATGACCAGTTTAGACATGGCATTCAAACAAATTACTAGTGAACTGTGCCTGAGCGTTTGAAGTTTTCACGTTAGCTTATACATGCAGTTTGTCATGACTCTGATGTGTTGTGTTTTAGGAATGGCACTCCCCAGTTTAATGCCCCCTCCTCCCTGAGACTCTCCCAAACCATGTGCCACGAACACACTCCCCCTCCTTTCCCTCCCCTTTCTCGCTCCAGGGATAGAGTTGAGAATTGGAGGCACAAAAAGGTGAAATGGTTAAAATAAGAACGATTTACTGGAACCAGTAATGAGATAAGAAAACAAACAGTGACAGAGCAAAATTAATACCAGAAGTATACAAAAAGAGGGTGATTTACATGCAAAAAATTCTCATTGAGCAACCTAGAGACAATTACCAATGGCCTACAATAGCAATTCATAATTTAATTTTGAAATTAACTTTTTAAGTAAGTGGACTGAATCAGAATCTATCTTTTAAGAATATAATTTTTTTTTTCTAGCAAAAAAGGGGTTTTGGCCCTTGTTGGCACTTGGAAAACTGTTAGGTGTTTTTTACACTTCATGTAACCAAGGTTAAGTTGCTCACCAGATCTGGTATGAAGGAGTCAGTCAGGTTAGCAGGGACTAAATACTTTTCTGTGTATTCCCTTTAAGCTTGTAGACTAGCAGCTTTTCTTTCACTTAGAAAATTCTCCATTATTGATGACAAGTGCTTCTCCTGTTTTATTGTGCTTGTACTCTGAATTTTGAGTGTTTGTCTATCTTCTACTAAAGTTTGAAGTTTGATGTTAAGTGGATGTGCTTGTATTTCACGAATGGGCAGTATGAGTCTGTTGACAAAATCGAGGAAGAAATAGTGCTACCAGACACAATTTGTGAATATTTGTGAAGATTGTTGAGAAATATGGCTTAGTGCAAACTCGTTTTTCCTGCTGGCTCAAACCTGCATGGTTGAGAGCTCATGGTATGTCTTAGTATAACATATGCATACTTAGTCCTCAGCATTTCCATCATGTAATTCACAAGAATAGCCATAGCTTTTAAAATAAGATTTAAATTGTGAAATACTTTTTAAAAATATATTTGTGTTGAAACATTGCAGACTTAACTAAAGATTTTTCAATGAACTGATACATTATAATGACATACCTTTCAAATTCTTTTCTAAGCAAGATCTAAGCTTGATCACCCTGAAGGTGCAAAAACTTGATCAGAAGATACTTGTACTGAGTTATTACAGAATTAAAAGTCTGCTTCAGTTATATAAGGTACTTTACCTGAAAAGTTTTAACTCCACACAAGGAAACTTTATAGGCTCACTCAAAATGCAAGGTTTTGGAGATTACAGCATGTAACATCAGACAAGGGTTCAAATTTATTTCTAAAGAATTATATCTAAGGGATATTTTGAACATGATTATGAAAAACCCTTACATTTCTTCCCCTCCATTCATATCTCTCAACCTTTCCCCTCTCTGCCTTACCACTCACAGATCTAAAGAGGTCTTGTGACTTCTGTCAACAAAAAGAGGTCTGTGTTATCCTTCAGCATGTTTTCAGAGAGGAGTAAATTGTGCTAAGGAAGGCATTTGGTCCAGCTGTGTCTGACTTAAACACAAGGAAGAAATTATATATAAAAGTAGTGTTGGGCTCCTTTTAAAAAACCTGTTATCTTTAGAGGTTTGCCACATCTCTTGGACCTAGAACACTGCAGACAGATTGTCAAAGCTTGTCCAGTACTGTAGCTACACCTCTTTTCAACAAGAATAATTCTAAGGAAAATCTTAAATAGATCAAATGTAATCAGAGGTCTCAGTGGGACAGGATGAAATTGAACCCTGATGGTATATATTTTTTAACAGACAGAAGAAATCTCTTCATCTCAGAAGGTGACTGTGAAGGAAACTGACAACTACAGTTTTTGTAGAGAGAAGAGCGTGGTGAGCACAAACAAGGTGGGTGCATTCCAGCGTCTGGGAGACAAATATATGATGCAGAAACTGGATGGACCAAAAAGAGGAGGTGCATCACTGAGTCTGCTAATCACAAAGGAAGAAAAACTGACCAAGAACGTGTTAGTTAGTTGGCTGCTGTGACCATAAAAAAGTAGAGTTTAACATCCTCAGGACAGCAGAAGGCAGATCAAAGACCCTGGGCTTCAAGAGGATGGGTACTGGTTTCACCAGGACCTGAAAAGCTCCCTTTCTAGGAGGGGTGAAGAAGCCTATGAGACCTCATAGAACTGTTAAGGTTGGAATAAACCTCTAAAATCATCAAGTCCAACAGTTAACCCAGCACCACTGTGCTCATTTCCCCATGAGCCACATCCCCATGCTTTTTGGTCACTTCCAGGGATGGTGATTCCACCGCTTCACTGAGCAGCCTATTCCTTCAAGGAGGCTTCAGGGACAATGTCCTTAATGCACAAGAGCAGCCTATTCTCAGCTTCAAGAAAACAAGCAGTAATAGGAAAGTTCAGCTTGGCCCAGTCTGAAATGTCTGACTCAGTCTAAAGGCAAAAAGGAAATGGATTGGAGGTGGAAAAGGGACAGATTACTGAGGAGTATCAATTACTGAGGAGTTTAAATGCAAGACTTCAGCATTCACAGGGGGAATTAGGAAAACCAATGTTCAGCTGAAGTTGGAAGTGGTAAAGAGTGCAAAAGGAAATGGTAAGGACATGAGCAGGCCCAGAAACAGTGAAAATATCAACCCTCCAACAAATGGGAAAGTTAGAGTCATGTAAAAATTTAAGAAAAGGCAACCCCGTTGCTTTCTGGGTTAACAGCAGAGGTGGTGGGACCAGGGGTGGTTAGGCTTTCACTTTCTTAGTCACTACAGTATCTGTCTGATCGAGTCCCCAGGACACCTTCACAAATAAAATTGTAGACTAAATAATTTGGCACAGTAAGTCTGGTAAGGTGCCAGATGCACAAAAAGTGTTGTCACTTGTAACACGTTGTAAGTCTGGTCACAACCACAATCCCATTTACAGAAATAGTGTGGGTTGTACGTTAAGTCTGGACACATTCAGTAAGATTCCAGACTAACAAGTAGGGTGATTGTTATGGCATCATAAGGTTCAGAAATTTGTGATAAATACACTGATATCAGAAAGCATAAGCAACAGTATTCCTGTGGAATACAGCTTACCTGATGGTAAGGTATCACTGTGAGGGAGGAGATGGGTACAGCTCATCAACCATGCCAGGATACAAAAGTGGAGTCTTCTCCCTTCTTCACATCCCTCCCCTAGGTTGTATTAATATTGTTTTCTTTGAGGGTTGGGAAAAGATAAAGTTTCATTTGATTATTATTTCCTGATTAGGTGGAGTTCGAGACACTTTTATCATACATGTAAAGCGTGCACAGATTTTAGTTCATTAGCATAGGTGGTGGTATGAAAAGTAATATTTATTTTCAAGTCAATCAAGCAAAGTTCAACTTTTGGTCATCATTTGGGTCATCTCTTTGGCTTAGTTCCCATTAGCTGTAATATTATAAATAGAGCATGACTGCAACACCTATGTGCCTCTCTCAGGGCTGTACACAAGCTCCTTCAGTGTTCGTGCTGTTAAAAACTAACAAACAAATTCAGTTTTGCTGTATAATACAACTTCACATAATCTGTCTTGTCCCCTGAAAGTAATTTTCCTCTTGAGACTTGCTTTTTTATATTTATTTATTTGCTATGATTAGTCACCTGATAGGTAGTAACAATGGGGAGGGTGTTGTGAAAACTAAAGAGCACAAAGCAGTGAATTTTCAGCCAGAATATGTTCTGAGTGTTTTATCTTTCAAATACAGTTGCAATGTCCCACAGGGACAATCTGGAATTATTAAGAAGTAGTCAAGCAAAACACACAAAACACACAAGCAGAACATATAATGGTTACAAAAATAGAGTAAAAATAAATAAATAAAAATACATAAATACAATAGAATTTATGAGAATATCTTCTTCATTCTTTTTCAGTCATGAATTATTTAGGGACATAATGACTGCAATAAAAATGAAACACATTTATATGTCCATTGAAGAGATGCTGAATGGAAAAAACAGGATTAAGAAGCAATAGTAAGTACATAATCCTGAACTTCTTATAAATAAACAAGATTCACTTTAATCCTTCAGAGGTTCTTCTTGATTAAAAACTTCTATCCTACATGAGAAGAAAATTTGGGCAGAATATCATTAGAAGCACATTAGCACACTTGAGGACATACGGCAACATAGATTACTGATAAACAGATTTACCTTTTTACCAAATTTTGCTCCTTCATTTCATTATTAGGATATTAGACATCTGTCTTCTAACAAGAAGCATAAATGATATCTATGTCTATTTTCCTTCCTTGATTTGACATGTTTCTGCATGATTAACACTGGAAGTAGAGAACATGCAATAAAACTCTCTAAATGTTTTCCTCTAATGCAAGCATCCTGTGTAAGAAAAAGAGTGCATAACAAACTCCTCATGCCCTCTCCTCCTTTTTTCCTTTACTTTTTTTTTTAATTTATTGATCAAGATTGTCATGGTTTCCCTTTCTTCTTTTCTTTTAAGTGCAGTTCTGTTGCTTCTCTTTAGAATTTTGGAGTCTAAGTTTTATGCATAGTCACTCACACTACATTTCCATCTACTTCCCAAGATGCATGTATAATGAGTTAAATTCTTTCTTTGTCAAAGGTAATAAACCCGTTGTGAATGTTCTAACTAGAATCAAAAAACATTTTAATGTCTGACTACCTAAAGTAATGTCTTTATGAAAGGCAAGAAATAAAAATGGAAAAATACAGTGAATTAAGGACTTCATAATTCAGAATCAGGGGGGAAAAAAAGCACAAATCCACTGAAGTTTTTGAGAGAAAGGCTACATGGGAATATTTTGACTGACAGAGTAGTGGCTAATGTAAAAAATAAAATCTCAAAACCACTAATATTTTTAAGGGGCTTTTAAATTTGTTCGAAAATTTAAAATTCAAATGTAAACAGGCACATATTTGTTTATATACTCTGAAATGTTAAATGTTTCATTAGCATAATGAAATTGTGCTTTAAAGGATTAACCAAAAAAAAAAAAAAATGGTTTGAAGGTAAAATATGAAACTCTACAGAATTTCATTAATAGGAAATGAGATATTAGTGTGCTTTTGTTTGAACAAAAAAAAAAAAGGCAAAAAACCCCACAATGCCCCCCTTCACAAAAGCCCTAAAAGAAAATAAAGCAAAAAAAATCCAACGAAAATCTCCCGAGCCTTTTGCTTATACACCTTTGCTTTCCATTCCCTCTTCCCTAAACATGATTGCTACACATTGCCAGAAAAACAGTGTTGTTAAGGTTAATATCTACCTTAAAATTTTTTGTAAAAATATCTTTGTTTTAGAATTCAAGAAAATATTTTTCTGAAGTGCCATAGTTCTTAGAATGTCTTTGGAAATATGAAGGAATATATCTCTTGGAAGTATTTGTTCAGTTTCTAGAAGTCATATCAGACAAAATAATTAGAAGGTTTAGGAGATCTGTTTTAAAACCTATGGACTAGCTATTACTTTAGAGCATGGGTATTACAAGTATTATTATATAACATGAATTTAGTGTTATTTCATTTAATTAAACATAAGAACATTTGTGACAGGAGATTTTCCTAGGTTTATATGACTTTCTTTTAAATATATAGTTGTATAATTCAAATCTTTCTTATCTCTTCCTTTAAGTTTTTTTAAATGTGCAAAATAACTTTTCATACTTCTATTGCACATTCTCATTCTTCTTCCTTTTTTAAATTGTTTTCTCTTTTGTCTGATTTTTACATAATTTTTAATCCATTTTAATTACTACATTCATTTAAATCAATATGATGATTGAATTAGCAAATTCCAGATCCATCTAAATTCCAGGGCAGTGTCTTAATATGGATGGCCCATAACACCTCTGTAGGAATTTCCTTTGTCTATCTCCCTTAGACTACCCAGGCTATTTCTTTCTTTACTTTCTTGATTTCCCACAGCTCTATTGCAATGTGAAAACTTGAGAACAACTGATATGGTAAAATCTAGATATCACTAGGTGATATATGGTGTAGTCAGACTTACTGCATTTGAAAGACAGCATGTGTACACATACTTCAGAAAAGAAAGATAGTCTTAATCCTTCTTTCTTGCTAAAAAATGGTGGAAAGTGTTGAGAAAAATATCTGAACATCAGCTGTTGAATGATGGTTGTGGGTGTTTCATTTGTGACCTTTTGAATAGGCACTTTTCAAAAAGAAAATAAAAAATTCAGTCCTACTTAGGGGATTTGATAAATATAAAACAATACTAAGAAAACTCAACACATTTAAGGCAAATATAGAGAACTATTAGTTTTCTACCTGGAATTAATAAATCCAGTATTTTTATCTGATATTTTCCACAAGATTTTAGTCTTTAAGCTTTTCCACTCACAACCAGATCTCAATAACCCTGGCTTTACCAAATGCCTCTACTTGCTC
Organism: Machaerirhynchus nigripectus; assembly: GCA_013397975.1. Classification (NCBI taxonomy): domain Eukaryota; kingdom Metazoa; phylum Chordata; class Aves; order Passeriformes; family Dicruridae; genus Machaerirhynchus; species Machaerirhynchus nigripectus. The sequence goes on along the minus strand of VZRQ01009489.1, from coordinate 200,179 downwards.
TATTCAATTCCTGCCTGTCTGTCAAGCACACATTTATATCAGCGTATGTGCCAATTGGTATTGTCACTGCTAAGCATCACATCACAGAAAGTGCTGGCAGCAGCAAAACCGTGACTGAAATAGAAAAGAGGGTTTAATAAATTCATTTTAGCAGCTGCAAATCATTCTGTTCCTTGTATTTAGACTTGTTCCACAGCTAGTAACAGCACAATCAGGGATAAAATTGTTTTCTGGAGACATATTTAAGAGAAGACAGATAAGATTTTTGTAATGGAAAGAACTGTACTGGAGTATAAAGTTAGTGTTTTCCGTTTTGTTCAGAAAAAAGTAAGATAAATCTGTATTTCATCTTTCCATTATCTCTTAGTTGACTGTATTGTTGCATTGGGCACATCGGGCTTATTGGATTTTTTTAGGAAGTTTGACATGAAATCATGAGTAAAATGTAGCTTTTTAGTCACATTAACTTTGGAAATTTTGTGCATAAAAGATTACCATTCTGCAATTAATTGATCGACATAGATGCCTACTGGCTGGCCTTGTCTGAAATATCCAGAAATATGCCTTGTGAATGGAATATTTTCTTTCACAGTACATTGTTTATTACCTAGTAGTAATCTGTAAAGCAAAAAATAGAGAAATTCAAGTATGATATTCTTATGTATCCAGAAAGTGAACTACTAAATGATTTGTATCTTGTCATGTAACATGGTTAAAACCACTGATAAAACTCTATTCAGTGCTATGGGATTTATAGAATCATAGATACATGGAATATGCTGTGTTGGAAGGGACCCATCAGGATCATTAAGCCCACCTCCTGGCCCTGCACAGGACACCCCAAGAATCAGACCATGTACCTGAGAGCATTGTCCAAATGCTTCTCAAACTGGTGTTCAGATTACTGGGAGAAATACAGAAGAAGCAAAGGCTAAGGGTTAATATTTGATGTTCCTTTAACTTTTCACCCTCTCTTTAGCCTCCTTTACTTTCACAGGAACTTCTGGCAGCTGAAGAAATATGTTGATTTTTTACTTTTATCCTCTTTCATAGAACTTGATTTGACTTGTCATTTGACAACGAAATTCACAAAGATGGCTTTCTACTAATCAGTAGCTATTTCTTATTATTGATAAAATAAAGAAGGATGATTAGTTTAATACATGCATATCTATCTACATTAAGGAATATTATTTACTTGCAGGCATATGAAGAACCTAGTAAAATAGTTCATTATTTTGTACTTCAAAGACGTCTGAACTAATGGATAGAAAGTTCTACTTAGTTTGTCATATATTACAGTTCCATGCTATCAGTAGCCTTCACTTATATAAGGCATAATTTTTTCTAGATGAATCAGTAGGAAAGCTATGGCGAACATTTCAGAGGCAAAATAATGGAAAGTTTAATTAGATGAACAGAATACTCCATTTGTCCGAGCTGCTTCTCTCTGATTATATATGCACTCAGAATTTCTGCACACACTTAGTGTTTTATTTTGAAAAGTAGCAGCAAGTGATAAATAAAAGATAGTCTCTGTGATAATTAGCAGTAAGAGTGTTGCAGTGTCCATCTATGTACCTCTCCAACGACTGCAGGAGAATCCGTACTCCAAGGTCACATATGTAGAATCTGTACTTCATGGTGGGAAGCACGGTGTGTTCTGAAAGAGCTCACAGAAGCCATCACACTAAGAAAACAGCAGGAAAGACACGATGCAACAAAAACGAGTCATAAATTAATTTCTTATGGAGACTGAAGCTCTGTGAAAACTCTCAGTGTGAAGGTAGGCATATTTCATCCAAATTCTGATGTCAAAGCTTAAAAATGCAGATGCATGAAAATATTGTTTTTCAAAAATGATAAAGGACATGACAGTAATGCAGTTTTGCATTTAAATGACCTAAGAAAATTAAGTTTGAAGTCAATTTTCTTTATAGCAATAGCTTAATGTAAGCAGTAGACTCATAATAGAACTAGAAAAACAAAATCTTAGTCAGTTGCTGTCACATTAACAGTGTGACACCAACAGCCGGGATAACCTACAGATGATCATTCCTTAGTCTTCAAGAAAACTTCTGTTGCCTGGGAAATAGAAAAAGAGCAACTGGCCATGTATTCCAGGGACTGTAACATCTGTGTATAATCATCAGGGACTTAGAGAAGTGAAGTTTTTAAATTGTTCCTTGTCTCTTATGGAAGCTATGCTATCGCGGACTGGGTTTGCAGAAGTGTCTACATCCATACAGAATCTGGAATCTTCCTCTCTCCTCTGGTGAGAGCCCACCTGCAGCACTACATCCAGCTCTGGTATCTCCAGAACAAGAAAGACATGGACTTCTTGGAGCAGACCTAGGGGAGGGCACAGAAGTGGTCAGAGGTCTAGAATACCTCTCCTGTGAAGAAAGGCTGAGAGAGTTGGGGTTGCTTAGCTTGGAGAAGAAAATGTTCTGGGGAGATCTTGGTGAAGTCTTTCAAATCTTAAAGGGGGCTTCTAATAGAGAGACTTTTACTTGGGCCTGTAGTAACAGAACAAAAGGTAATGGCTTAACACTGAAAGAAGAGAGATATAGATTAACTATTAGTCCATGTCTTTCTTGTGCTGGAGACACCAGAGCTGGATGTAGTGCTGCAGGTGGGCTCTCACCATAGAAGAGAGGAAGATTCCAGATTCTGTATGGTTATAGATAAAGAAGAAATTTTTTTACAGAGAGGGTGGTGAGGCACAGGAACAGGTTGCCCAGAGGAGCTGTTGATGCCCCATCCCTGGAAGTGTTGAAGGTCGGCTTGCATGGAGCTTTAACAACCTGATCTCTTGGAAAGTGCCCCTGCCCATGGCAGGCTGTGTTGTAAGTAGATGATCTTTAAGGTCCTTTCCAACCCAAACCATTCAACTATTCTAAGATTTCCCCTTTAGATGTCTCAACTAAGTGTAAAAAATTATAGACAGGGCAAACCTATATTAAAAGATAATGCCCTGATTTTTCACTAATTTCAAAGTTTGGCTTGGAATAAAACTTTTTCCTAGCTCATGTCACAGATTTCAATGTGAGTCCAACAAAGTTTGCAACTAGTGAAATACTGGGGTTTAGTTTTGGTTTTTGGTTTTCTAATATATATATTTATTTGTTATAACACTTCCATGATTGACTTTTTAAATTTTTTTCTTTTTTTTTTGGTGTTACTAATCATATTGCACTACAAAAGAAACTTGGCACCCAATTCTTTTATTGCTGCTAATTTCATTGAAATTAGAAGATAACAGCAGTAAAGTGCTTAAATACCTTCAAGTATCTCTGTTTATATAATTACAGTGCGTCACAATTACTTCCCTCAAGTGTGCCTTGGGTAACATTGAGCTAATGGTTCACAGAATAAATTCAGTCCATAAATACCCGGACTACTATTTAATTGTCAAAAAAACAGGGGGAACATCTGTTACATGGGCTTGTTAGGTGATAACACCATCAATAACTGCAGACAACAATGTAACATCCATAGCCCTGTGAAGTAGGAGGTGGGCTGAAGTAATGCCGTCTGTTGTGCTGAGGCCAATGAAAACTGTAGATGCTTCTCTACCAACTTATCCCACAACCCTTAATGCAGTAACATAGCACTTTTCTGAATATTTCCTCTTAAAATCAGTTGGATTAGATAGGACACAGAAGACTGACTTAGTTTTGTTTAGGTCCAGTGTCATTGTTTTCCAACAGAGAAAGCTGAACAGGCTTAATTCAATAATATAGTTCAGTTTCTATATAAACAGAAAATGAATTTATCTACACATGGTAGTCTGGGGTGGGGCAGGAAACAGAGGGGATACTTGCATCATTTAGGGCCTAGTTTACTTTGGTCTATGCAGACAATTAAAATGAAATCCTACTTTACATGTGACACTTTCCAATGTAAGAAGAAATATCAACACTTCAGCTGTTCATGTGCAAAAAAAAAAAGATCAAAGCCCTCTATTAAGTATCTTAAATATGAAATTCTAGTCATGGACAATATTATAATTCAGAGAGGAGAAATTAAATTAGTCATGGAGTAAACTTGTTTGCAGCTGGTAAAATGTGCTGAAAATTCTAGAACTTAGACATATCCTAGGATTTCTTTCTCAAATATTATTTGCAACTGTTTGATAAAACGTTTTCTTTGTAGTGGAAGGCAGAATTAATATCTTAAGTCTTCATCTTCTGCTCTGAACATTGATATTTTTCACCTTTCTCCAAATAAGTATGATTACATTTAAATACTTATTTATACTCCAGTTTGATAGGAATCTACCTGGTCTTTCCGATTTTGTATACATTCATTTAATTAAGCTAACCTACCAATTAACCACAGAAGGAGCATTATTATTATTATTTGCATTGATTTGAACCCTTCACTACTTGGTTTTTTTGATATCGTCTAATCTTTCCCCTTCATCTTCCTTTTATATTTAGATTATGGTGTGCTTTGATACAGTTCTTTTTAACCCTGGCACAACAATACATACCACTTATGCATTATCAAAATAAAAATCCCAGGAGATATAGATATTTAAGATATTAAAATTTTCAATTACTGGTTTAAGTGTTTAGTGACATAATTTATTGTTCTGTCTATGCATTCTATTACTGTGCCTCAGTTAAACATGATAAGAATAAATTCTAAGATCAACATTAAATAAAACTTCTATTGAATCTATTTTTCTCCAGATGAATAGGATGTACCAGTAGAGACGATACCTTGATTCATGGCATTGGTAGGCTGAACTTGGCCACCTTCCAGACATCAACACAGATGCCATCTACACTCTCTCATTCTACTCCTCAAAAGGACAGGAAAATAAGATGAAAAATCTCATGTGAGATCACTTGCCAATTATCATCACACCCTAAATAGACTCAGCTTGGGAATTTTTTTCCCCCTTAACGAATTAAAGTAGATTTGGGTACTGAGAAACATATTAAAACACCTTCCCCCACATCACCCCTTCTTCCTAGACTCAACTTTTCTTCCTCATTTCTGACTCTACCTCCTTCCCACTCTGCTGAGTGGCATAAGTCAGGGGGAAGTAGGGGCTTGTGATCAGTCTGTAACAGTTCCTTTCTGACACTCCTTCCCGCTCATACTTTGCCTCCTCCAAATGGGTCCTCCATGGGCTGTAGTTTCTTCATGAAATATGTTCCACCATGGTTTTCTCTGAGGGCTGCAGAGGAATCTCTGTTCCATCGCCTGGAGTACCTCCTCCCCCTCCTTCTTATCTCACCTTAGTGCTTGGAAGGTTGTTTCCCACACTTTGTTTGCTTCCTTCTCTCTCAGGCAGAACATTGCTCTTTATTAAACACACTTCTCCTGGAGGTGTCTTGAGTGAAGGGCTCAGCCATGCCATACAGTGGGTCCATTCCACTTGGCCGGAACAAGCTGTGATCAGCACAGAGAAGCCCCTGTCCCTCCTTACAGAGGTCCCTAAACCCCCCACATAGCCCTTTCCACAATCACCTTGACATGTACACCAAATAAAAGGACAAAAATACAATTTCTGTGTATTTCTCTGAACCCCTAACTCTCTTATTTTGCCTTTTTTAATTTTATAAAATGAAATATTTTGTAACAGGAAGAATACAGAAACCCAGTGAAGCTACTAGCACTATTTATAAACTATTAGGTTTGTAGTTTTTCTCAAGTGTATTTGGAAAGTTAACTATGAAAGTTCTTTTCTTTTTTTTTTATTTTGCAACTTTTCAAGGTTAATCAAGCTGTCAGGAAGAAATTGCAAATACATATGCCTGCACTCAAGAGTACAAATGTGCAATCACAGCAGGAAAAGGAATATGTTTTCCACTCGGTTGCAATACATTTATCACAAGAGTTCTCAAGGAAAATGGTCTGTAACTTATATGTAGTTTTAAGTCATTTTAAAAAATATCTTCTCACACTATGTTGTTAATGCCATTTCGAAATACTGCTTTGTAAGGGCATAAACTAGGAATGAACTTGTAAATAAAAGAAATATATAGCTAAATCAAATTTCTTTTTTACTGTTTTATCTCTGTCTAATATTGATTCTTAGTACTACCCTTTCAAAAAGATGAGGTTGTCACAGCAGCCACTGACAATTGCTTATCTAATTGGGCATGCAATTAAATTGCATGCAATTTAACTTTTCAACAGGTAACGAGATGAGACATGGACTTGGCCTAGAGAAAGTGGTTAGTGAGTTAAAAGAGAAAGGCATTTATTTTTAATTCATTCCCCCTTCTTGAAAGCAAGGTAAGATCAACATCATTAAAGAACTGTCTCTGCTTTTGCAAGGATAGCTATTCAAGCTGGTATCGTTAAAAATAAAATCTTTTCTTTCTTTACTGCTTTCATCACTAGTATCTTAAAATTATTTTTTTCTCTGGATTGATCAGCTGAATTGTCACTCAATAGGAAAGGCATGTCAGCTGTATTGTTGTAGGAGTAACTATTAAAATGAGAAACTACTTTCTTTACAACAGTACAAATTTTACTGAGGCAGCAGTGAATGAAGAGTCCCTTAGCATAGGAACAGTGGTACTGATTGAATCAGAGACAAACCTAGCCAAGGTAACTGTGTTATCAGTGACGTACAGTGAATAGTTAATGAAAAAGCAGATATGACTCACCCTTCCACCCTTCCAAATATCAGTTATGGCTTGCAACTAAGCTTTCAAGAAATATATAGCTTATATATGTCTTTTTCCTGGAGCTCTTTACCACCAACATATTAGAGTGACTATTTGAATACAGCACCAAAATTCAAGCATTTGAGTCTGTAGACTACAGACTTGGTGTCCTAGAGAAAAAGAGGGAAAAAAAAGAAAATAAAGAGGAAAAAAGAAGAACAAAGAAACAATAGCAAGAAAAAAATCTTACTTTGAGTGACATACAAATGAAGTTTCTTACTTATATGTATTTTTTTTCTCTAAGGGCTAACATTAACCTTTTTAAAGAAAAGTAATATGATAAAGGTGCTCCTATTTCAGTGGTTTCCTACAAGTTATTTTAAGCTTTCTGTCTGTCATCTCTGAGTCCTGGCTTTGTTTGCCCCTAGCTTTTCTCAGCATTCTCTCAGTTTTCCTCATGTTTGCTCTGTCTTGTGCCACTCTCCTTTTCCACTGTCTCCCTATCTGTCCTAACCTGCCTCTGCTTGGTGCTCACTGAGGAGATTTATTTCTTCTGGAAGGCTCTAATTGCTTCAGCACAGAGCCCCCAAACCATCAAGGCAAGCAGGCTTCTTTCTTCCCTGATGCTCAGAAATACATATCTTTTTGCCACTAGTTTTTTTCTCTTGCAGACATTTTCAGGTACTTTGGGATCCAGGTGAGGTCAGTCTTCCTGAACTGCAGAGTACTGACTTCTTCTGATGGACTTTACACTTATGTACACTGAATTTGATTGACTACATGAATAAGATGTAGCCAAACATGAGGCAGCAGGTCCTGCTTAACCTACAGCAGACAGTATCACCAGCTACAGAAAGACCCACCTCCCCCAGGTGTCAGTGCTTCTGTCCACTAGTCAGACAGGACCAATATCTGGCTGGTGTGAACTGTCAGGTGCAACTACATGTGAATGCCAAACTGACTGATAACTGTGGAAGCAAAAAAAAAAAGAGGGATTCTCTAATTTTTCTTTAGCTGAATTTGGTCCTGATATTAAAAGATAAAAAGAAAAATTTTTTGCATACTTAACTCAAACCATCTGAATCAGTAAGGGTTAAAAATCACAAATGAATATTCTGATGAATTTGGCATGAGGGTCACAAGGTTAAGAAAATAATAGGATACTTTCATAAAACGTCCCTGAGCTTTCACATTAATTTTTGTTCATTTATGTTGAACACATTTTTCACTTCCCCAAATCAAAACTACAGAATGAACTTTGTCACAATTTTTAAATCCTCATATTCTATTTTTTATTGATCATCAAACTTTTCCTCTCCTTTTGATATTTTTTACACTGCTTTTCAAAATCTGCCTCTTTTTCCTATAGCCCCATAAGACAATTTTTGTCTTCCCCCATATGAAAGATAGCAATATCCACAGACACAGCACTCTTCTCTTCCAATATCTATGATAAGGCCCTTTCCACATCCTCGTCCTGAGTATTTTTCCCTGTCACTTCTCTTTCTTAATTCTATCTTCAGTTTTCTCAGTAGAATGACTAATTCCTAATTCCTTCCTCGTGTCTGATTTTTCACCACAGTTCTCTTTCTGTATTGAACACTCAGCACATTCTTTTAGTCTATTTGTCTTCTGCTGCTGCTGCCACTGTCAAGCTCTGTGTGTTTCGTCCCCTCTCTCCTTCAAATGGAACTATTTCCCTGCACTGTAGTGTCCTTCTTCAAAACTAGCTCTTCTGTTATTGCTTCCTCATTTTCTGACACATCATTCCCCAAAGAAGAGCACCAGTACATTCTTCCGATGAAGTAGTGTAATATTTCATCATCTTTATTTCTGTAGGCCTCCATCTGTTTCCCTTTTCTCCTTGTCTGTGTCATTCTAATGGACACAGCAAGCTCTCTGAGGCATGGGTGAAAAATTCCTATGAAACACTGCATGACACAAATGTAAATCTATATAATTTTCAGAACAAAGAACATTTTAAATTATAAATGCTTTCTTTAAATTAAGTTTCAGTTTTATGATGAAAATGTCGCAGCTACTAAATCAAGTCTCCTATTATCAAGAAAGGACTCAGATGAAAGATGTATAATGCATAAATCATCTGCTTGGAACTTTCTCCATTTCAGTTTTACACAATCCTTCTTATCCTACAATTTTTTCATATTTTAGATAATATAAGAATGAACATAAACACTAACCATTTTGAAATTTACCTTGGAAAGTACTGAATACATTGTCTTGAACACTGATGCAATTTTTTCAAAACAGTTCTCAGTATTGCAGATAGATTGCATGCTAAAATGGATATATCATCCCATAGAGTATACAACATGCAGATGAGGTTAATATTCACCAACTGTAACTTCCAGCTATTATATGAGGAGCAATTTCTCTGAAAAGGAAAAGATAATTAAAATCAGATACTTCTAACAATTAACATATGGGGGGAAAAAGCCAAATCTCTTACTGAAGTACAACAGCAGAAGCTTAACTGCTTAAAATTATCATGCATAACTATTTTCACTGTCCAGATGAGTCAGAAATTTTTCAAGTTTTAAAAATACTTTAACTAAATACTGAAGTTCTTAATGATAAGTAATTTCCATTCACTAAACAAGTCTCACTGATACATATGCCCACAACAGACACATGCTGCCACTAAGGTCTCAGGGGGCAATTTATTTTTCCCTTACATGCAGGCTGCCATGCATTTCTTCAGGTCTTGGATCTGAAAAATTAGAGTACCAGTTATTGAATTCCAAATAATGGTACCACATCCATGCAAGGAAGACTAGGTATACTGCTACATTTTAGTTCCTAACATGCACTTACCACTATTTCAGGGACTAAATCAGCTTCATCTCAGTCTTTTCACTTGTAAAATATGAATGAACCCTGATATGTATGAAGGATATTTTACACATTCAAAGTATCACAGTGCTAAAGATAAAAATTATGTCTAATAATAATAAAAGACATTATTATATTTGTGTCTAGAGCAGAATGCATACTCAAATCAGAACTATGTAAAACTGTTGTCAAAATTATGATGAGGATTAATGCTCTGAAAACAGAAGAAAGAAAATATTCATACTTTCAAGCTGTTCATCCCATTAAAATATTGTTCCCTTTCCCACAGTTAATTTCTCTACAGGCTCATGAGCCACATATACCCCAATAGTCAATTTACTTCTCCCTTCAGGGTTCTAACAGATGGGAGGTTAGTGGGGGCTTGGAGAGTTGTACTGTCCTCTTTAATCTTTCAATAAAAAATAAATTGAAGATCAATAAAGAAATAAATGTTGTCATATGAACAAATGAGGGTTTGGTGAGTAAATTTTTTTGCATAACGTAAAGCTTCTTCTACTAAACACCAGTAATTTATTTAACTCCAATATGTATGTGTTTCTTGTCCTACCTGCTATAAAAACCAAGTTACAATGTTCTACACCAAGTGGAATGTTATTGTTTCTGTTGAGCATTATTAAAAATGCTGAGGAAAATGAAGGACTAAGATTACACAACCTCTCAAAACGAGGACTATTTTTATGGGAAACTATATAAATTAAGCCCTCTGACACTGAATGAACCCTTTTTCTGAACAATTTGATCAAACTGTCTGAAAACTTCCTAGAAGAAGGTAGAGATTTAGAAAGACTTAATGTCTACTTTTTTGGTTCCTGAATTTTGCATAGAATTTCTAAACAATAAAGTGTTGAATGTTGGAGAAGATAACAAAGGTGGCAGCAGAAGCCTGTGGTTTAGACTGAAAAGTCACCTGAATACAGAGAGTTAAGCTTCAAATCCATTCTTCCATATATCAAAGGATGTCTTAAAACAGGCTATGAAAAAGCTCATAAATTTTTTTTATCTTTCTCAGACACTTCACAGCGTGGTATTTAAGAAAATCCTCTAGCAAATACACTTTTAAGTCTCCTGGGGCATCTTAATAAATTGAATTAGGATTTCTTAAATTGCATATGAATGCTCTAAGCATGACACTCTTCATTAAATCTGTGATCTTAGCAGTCACATGTCATTTTTTCAAACAATACTTTTTGGCCAGTTCAGGCTTAGACCTTAAATACTTGCAAAATTATCAATAACTTTTTTTTCTTGAGCTATATTTTCATAAGCAAGTCACCAGGTTTTAAAGTACATATGCCATATATATCTTTGCACAAATAATTAATAAGGACCAGTTGGAAACCAAACAGGTCTATCAACTCCTAAACGAACTTGTATGTTTCAGCAATAAATAAAGTGTATTCATATTAGGATACCATGAAGTCTCTTCCAAGCAACCTCTTCATGATTAAAAAACCCTTTTTGCTATAATTATCTTCTCTTTTGGGCAGAAAATTAAACATAATTACATTTATATATAAAAAAAGTTGAATTTAGTTAAAACTATTTTTAATAAAAATAACCTCTTAAAAGAATAAATTTGAAAAATTAACTAGCTTGTTTTGAAACCAACTGAACACTAAAATATTCAATATATCACTTCAGGTGAAATTAATTTTTAGGATTTGATAACATAGATGGAAACATTTATCAGTTTTTTCATTATTACTTATGCTCTGAATATTTTTCAGTTGGTCTAAGCCAAAGTCCCAAAACCCTCAAAGAACTTTAAATTTTAAGAGAGTGTTCAAGGTGAGCTCCATGCCGCCAAGCATTTTCACACGTTAAAAGCTACTTATCATTTAGTAAAGCCTGCATTCCCTTTTAATATCCAAATACTTGAAAAATACAGTGTTGAGCTGAGTTGCCTAAATTCAGTGTTGCTTTCCCTGACCCTTCAGGATATCTCTTGTAGCTCCCAGATCTTGCTCCAGAAATGTATCAATTTCTTTTAGATCTTCCCATCTGTGTATGACAGGCAGACCTATGTGGATGTCTGGGGAGTACAGTTCCCGGTGGAAAAGGAGTATGTTCTATAGTTCCTACAAAAACAGGGAATATTTCTAAGGTTGCATCTAATGTGATGGTTACTGTATCTAACAGGACTGCATCAGCAGCCAGTAACGAGTTTTCCCAAGCTGAAAATCATGCTTGGAAACCTCGCCACCCATTTAATTAAAAGCAAATATGGCTTAATTGGGGGTCACAGGAAATCTGTTGACACAATCCCCACCCAAAATGGACCCCAGTATTACAAGGCACACAGCCAGAAATACTTGTTTGGCCTCATTCTAATCAAGAAAAATGGTTCCAGCTCCCACCTGGTAACCCCTTGCCACTGGTCTTTTTGCCATATTTTATTTCTCCACTAGCTGTTGTGCAATTTAGATTTTAATGGCCCTTGTGACCTGGGGTAGCAGGGAAGGGCCTTTGTTTCAGGCATGAGCCAGGAACTGTGTTGTGGAAGTTTGAACGATAGAAAGAAATAGAATAACAGAAAGTGTTCAAAGACATTGTTCTATCTGCATTTTATTCTCATAACAAAATAGGGGTAGGAAACCTGTTGCCAGAACCAGATTCATGAGGCAGGGACAGAAGGCCTGGAATCATCCTTCTTTCAGTAGATGTATCTTCTCAATGGTTTCACTCTCTGAGACTGAGCATGTATGTTCTTGCTCTGGCTGTGTTAAAGGCAGAGGTCTGACACTAGTTTCTAAACCCTAAAACAGCTGACTTTTATCAGGACTATGATTTTCAATGGACATTTGCTCTAACTGCTCAAAGCCACTGTAAAACATCTTGAGCTTCCTGCTTAACAGCTCTCAGCAAAGTGCTTGCAGTTGCCTATGTCTCTGTGAGAAGCCCAGTACTTTCCTGTCACTCCTGAAATTCTGCTTGCAGGGATTCTTCCACTTTTTCATGTTCTTCTCCCTTTCTATTTTTTTCTCCTATGTTCTCCCAAGCATCTGCATCTTTGCATGACCTATTTTAGAAAATCTCACCAATTTTATTTTACCACACAGTCTCCACTTTTCCAGATCATAAATTGCAGTTTCTTGGCTTTTGCACTTACCAAGGGTATCTCAAGATTTCTAAGTACCCAGCTCTTCTTCAAAGATGCCAGCTAAGATTTTCAAAGATGTTTCTGGTTCCCAAACCCAGTTCCCAGGCCTAAAGCTCTCAGGTTGGCAGACAATTCCCATCAGTACTGTTCAGCAGACATTTTATTCTGTTCAGTAGTTTTCCTCTTCTAACCAGGCCATCTTCATGGTTGTTCACATCAACAGTAAAGTCCACCAACTCCACTGTAAATACCTGGAATTTCGACAGCTACAGCAAGAGCATTAAACGTAGCTGTTTGTGAACCTGGATCAGGACCTACCTGAAAGCAAACCAACTATTCCTATGCAGCAAAAGTGTTTGAAATCACCGTAATTCAAATATAAAAATAAACACCCAAACATCAAAAAACCCCAAAGGTATATACCAGTAAAGTAAATTTTTTTTTCATCTAGTTTTTGGGGAATGCTACCTCTCTCGTTATGCTCTATTATGGTTCAGGTGTTTGTTCTATCAGGGAGCATTATCCTATCACTTCAGACCAGAGCCTCAGAATACTTTTGCAAGTCAGTTCCAAGAGCTCCGAGTCTATTATATAATGTCAAGAAATAGAATCATAAATTTATAGACTATCTTAGGTTGGAAAGGACCTATATGGACCATTGAGGCCAGCTGCCTGCTCCTCACAGGATTACCTGGAACTAAAACATATGACTAAGTGTATCATTCAGATGTTCTTTGAACAGTAAAGGGGAAGCTTATTTTATTCTTTTTCTATTAAAATTCTAATATTTGTGTTTCTTCAGAAGTTGTAAGCTTAAGTGAAATGAAATGCTTATGTGACTACATGTTTTGCTCATATATTCAAGATTTGATATTAAGACGGAAGTTTTATTGAAGTCTGTTAATGCCTTTGTATTGTCCTTGTTTTGTTTCTGCAGTAATGCCTGTACAGCATGCTGTGTGACTGACTACATAAAGCCTGATTGGAACTGCAAGTTGCCTCTTAACCCAAGGCAGGCAGTCCAGTTCTCCAATTTTTTGCTGAGATTTCTTCAAATACATCACAATTCCCTCACTGACCATAAACTAATCTGTCCTTACAGAAGAAACTAGGAATGAACCAATCCACTTTTCCAGATCATAATCAGAGAAAATGGATTTTTCAGTCTCTGCCAGTAGGCAGACAGGATGCAGCCTTGAGGTGTTATGGAAATTTGAAGCTGACCCGAGATGTGCTAAGTGATCTTCACCATCTCCTGGCTCATCTCTGTGGCTAAATAATAGAAGGCTAGGGAACAATCTCTGGCCTACAGAACAGGTATCATGCATAGTTTCTTGTAAGAAGGGATTAGACCTTATCCATTATATATCAAATGCATATTAGAATGAGATTGTCAGAGCAGCTAGCGATTCCACTTTAGAATATTTTCATAACTTATAATCCATATTTTTATGCAAATTTTATATGTATATAAAATATTTATCTATATTTACCAGCATCTTTGTTGTATTTTTAAATAGAAAAAAGACATTTATAAAGAATACCATACTGCATTTTTTAGAAACACCAAATATCATTCTACTAAGAAATTAATTTTCAAAATAAAGGGTGCATAAACAAATGGTTAAATTCTTAGATGTTACAGTATAGCAACATATATGAAAATAGTAGATCAAAACTTGAACAGAATCTATTTTGTTGATATTTTACAAATAGGTTTCATGACACTAGGAGGAATACTTATTTTTATGTGAGACAGATACGCATTCTCTTCATTGCCGGATTTTTGAAAGTAATTTGTCTTGTTTGTTCTTTCATGTAAAATTATCCAGGTGTGTTTTAAAGGTGTAGTCCTTATTTTATTTAAACATATAATCATATCTTTTATGATTGATGCAATTAATTATAGTTATTGCTATTATGGTTGTTTACAAGTGTAATTTATATGTAAATGTAATACTGAATTATGCATTTCACTAATTTTGATATTCCTGATAACCCATGAGACATTGTCTTATATGATTTGCATTGTTTCCTGCTTTACATTCAGACATGCTAATATTTCATTGATTGTTCTTAATTATATGAATAAATAACCTAAATGAAAATAGCAATAGTGACTGAAACAGGACTGAAATGCCTTTAGAAATAAATACCAATTATAATATAGAATATATATGTGTGTATATGTATCTATATATATATATATATGAACACATGCACACATATATTTTGGATCCCAAATCTGAATGAATCTAGCCTGATGGAAACCTGAATTCTTTTATCTTTGCTTTACATTAGAGACATTGTAGGATAAACAAGGAATACCAAACCGAAGAACAGCACTGCTTCACCTCTTAATATGTTTAGAAATGGAACAAAGGAGTTTGTTCACATTTCAGGTATCCATGTTTACTGTCAGGCCACAAAGATAGATTTTCTCTCATCTGACATTTTTTCTTCAGGAATGGCTTCTGTGAGAAGATACCAGAAGCTGTTCTCATGCAGGACAGAGCCGATTTCAACCATCTCCAAGCTGAACTTGTGGCTGACCAAAGCTGAGCCCATCGGTGATGCTGGTGGCACCTCTTAAATAATATTCTTAAGAAAAGGCAAAAAAAAGGCTGTGCAGTAGCTGGGAGAGACAGGAAAAAGAAAATGTGAGACACAATTCTGAAGACAACAGAGTCAGTGAAGAAGAAGGGAGAGGAGGTGCCCCAAATGCTGAAGAAGATTCCTTTCCAGCCCATGGAGGAGACCATGGTGAGGCAGGTTGTCTTCCTATAGTTTATGGAGGACTATAGTAGAGCAAATATCTGCCTGCAGCCAGTGGAGGACCCTGTGGGTTTCTGGCAGGACCTGTGACCCCATGGGGGACTCAAGCTGGAGCAGTCCATTTGGAAAGGATTTTTCTAACTTCCCAGATAGTGATTGACACTGTGTTTGGGATTTGTTTCCTACAGAAGATATATGAACCATGTGTAGCATGGGTTCCAGTTTTGCATAGGTGGCTAACTGCAATCATAAGTGAGGTGCATAAACCCAAGAGTGATACACTTTCAGACATTTTTCTTTCCAACATTTCCCATTGGCTTACAAAGCTTATTTTTTTTTTCTGTGCCATTTAATTCTCACATGTAACCTATGCAAAAATTTTAAAAGCTTAATTCAGCACTTGTATTCAAGTTGAATTCAATTGAATTTCAATTCTTGTAATGAATTTTCTAACTTCTAGTCAATGAATACATTACTAAGGATCACAATGCCTTGATTCATTTTAGCTTTAGATTTAAATTTTATTTGTGGCTCCATCACTGTGTTCAAAATTCTATTCAGTAAGTCAGATAAAATTTTATCTCTAAGCTATCGTTCTGCATTAATAGTAGATCACCAGAGGAAGTTAGCAGCTGATAGATTTTTGAGGGATTTAGGTAGCTTGTGTATGTATCAAGGTTGATTTTTATCAAATCTATTTTCACACAAAGTTACATATTGTTTTACAATGCTGATGCGTTTCAGAGATGAGTGTCTGTGTCTGTAAACACAGGCATCTGCACTAAGACTTTTAAAAGATCAAAACTGTAAACCCCAATTTTTTAATGAGCCTGCAACTGAAGGGAAAAATTGGTTCCACAGTATTACAGCTACTCAGTGGTATGAATGAGAAGTTTCTGTACCAGAACTTCCTCAGATTCAGAACACATGAAACAAAGAAGGATAATGAACTCAAATAGCAGGTTTGCACAACAAAAGAGTATTAACCACTACCTAAAAGAAACCCACATCCTTATCTATAGTGCAATGACAGAAATAAAGTACAAACAATGTTATAAACCATCTTTCCAAATTTGATTTTTTAAAGTAAAAAACCACAAAGTCACTACCTCTGGGTTTCATTTTGGAGAATGGATTGAAGAAAAGAGGAAAAAAACCGCAAAACAACCAGTGATTCCTAAAAAAAAGACGTCTGGCCATTATAAAAAAATTTCATTAGGAAGTCTTACTAAGAGAATATATGAAGCTACATCTGACATTTTCATAGTAGTCGATATGAACACAGAGACGATACCTTTCATTGTGTAAGAGAACCAGAGTCAGAAATCTGTGAAAACTTTAGACTGATCTTGTGGTGAAAATATTAAAAAAAAAAAATTAATGCACATGCAAAGCAGTGCACAGGAGACAATTAAACACACACATATCTGATATATCCTAGGGACATAGACAGGACACCTGCAATTACAGAGTCCCAGAGTGATGGAGTGTCTGAGCTTGGAAGTGATCATCTAGTCCAAAGTCCCTGCTTAAGGAGGACCAAATAGAGCTATATCCAGATGAATTTTTAATATCTCCAAGGAGGGGAATGCACAGTCTTTCTAGGAATTCTGTTCCAGTTTTTTATCACCCTCAAAGAGAGAGAAAAAATAAGTGTTTTCTTGTATATGCAGCTACCAACAGGCTCTGTGGGAAATGCTGGGAATGCACTTCTTTGTGTGTGTTCTTTGAGGAATGAGAAATACATTAACTGCAGCTTTGATAAAGAAAAGAGTAACTGCATAGTATTTGTTTACTGTGGTGCTTCAAACATTAGAGGGCATATTAATCTCTAAAAGAGAACATGAGAAAGGAAAACTACTGACTAAACATGCCTCTATTTCATGTACTAAATATTTGGGGGTAAAATTAGCCCACATTTATTTTATCCTACATAGACAGCTAAACCTATAGAAAGTTTGACTGGATGAGAATGGTCCCAGTTTTTCACAGAGATATATGTCAGTATGAACGTAAGAACTTGCTGATTAATACACCCAATATCGTAAAGGTATGATATCAAATATTTACATATCCTCCCTCCACCAGCATGTTTCCTTAGTGCAAATCAAGGCAAGTTTGTTTTCTTGCCTGTGTAGTCCCAAGAAGCTGTGTTTCACATAACTGTATACATAACCTCTTCAAGAAGGTCCTCAGAGTTGAGGAGTTTTGTCCTCCCAAGTCACTGTTAATGGAAGTTAACTGGAAGTCACTGTTAAGTGAAGGAGCCTGGCTCTCCTGGGGAGGGCTGAACATCTGCCTGACAATTGACAGTGGTGAATGAATTCCTTGTTTTGTTTTGCTTGCATGCATGGCTTTTGCTTTACCTATTGAACTGTCTTTATCTCAACTCATGAATTTTCTCACTCTTACCCTTCAGATTCCCTCCCCCATCCCACTGGGAAGGAGTGAGCAGGTAGCAGGGTAAGGCTTATTTGCCAGCTGGAGTTATAGCATGACATGGTGTCATTTGGCTTCAACATCAGGGAGCAGTGTACGTGTCTCACATTACAAACTGTGCTACAATTAAAACCCCCAGTGTTACCCATCAAATATCTTTTTTATTTGAGCTTTCTGCAGATGCAGTTTTTTTCTTTGTTAAAGTATTCTTACTGAAAAGGTTTCCTGTTGAAATCTGTCATCTACTAAAAGTGAAAAATTTCAATGTGATGCCCATATAACAAGCCAAATATGCACTATGGAACATAATTTGCTTTAAATGTGCACCAAGAACAGGAGACGACAACATTTCAAATGAAACCATCTTAATATTTTACTAAAATTTTCAGTTTTCCAAATGTCATATTTTTGTTTCTATATTGTGTTCAGATTGCAAGAAACCTGTGTGAGCTTTTGAGGTTAGCAGGAGCATTACAGGCTCTATTTATTTATAATACTCACCACAGCTTGTCCCATGTTATTAAAAGAATGGGGAAAATAAAGGAAAATGGGTTTTTGCCACAGGCAACAGAGAACATAGATGAAATTTGTATAGAAGATTAAGTAGCCATTAACTTTAATTGTGGTATGCCCTGGAGATTTTTTTTTGAAAAAAAGTCTGAAAGTTAGAAGGATACAAAAATTTTCTGTTATAATAATTATCCTGCTGCATTCAGCACTGATGCAGCCCCACAATTTAAGAAGGATGTTAAGGTCCTTGAATGAATCCAGAGGAGGGCAACAAAGCTGGTGAAAGGGCTGGAAGTAATGTTCCATGAGGAGCAGCTGGGGACTCTGTGTTTGTCTAGTTTGGAGAAAAGAAGGCTGAAGGACCTCATTTCTCTCTTTAGCTTCCAGAGGAGGGAAAGTGGAGAGGGAGATGCTGATCTCTTCTCCCTGGTATCTAGTGAAAAAGCACATGGGGATGGTTCACAGATGCACCAGGAGAGATTCAGCATTGACTGAACAGGCTTCTTAGAGAGGCAGTTGATGCCCCAAGTCTGTCAGTGTTTAAGAGGCATTTGGACAATGCCTTTAGCAATGTGCTTTAACTTTTCTTCAGCCCTGATGTGGTCAGAGAATTGGGCTATTTTAGGTCACTTCCAATGGAAATTCTATTCTATTCTATTCTATTCTATTCTATTCTATTCTATTCTATTCTATTCTATTCTATTCTATTCTATTCTATTCTATTCTATTCTATTCTATTCTATTTCTATTCTTGCAAATATCAGCATTCTTGGATATCTAAAGGCAAGGCCATAAATTCATGAACAGTATCACAAATATTGCTTAATAATTATTTAAAGCAGATACCTTCTTAAGGCCATCATACTCATGCCAGCTCACTTGCACGGAGAAGAAATGTCGCATCTTAGAAAAGGGTTTTTTCAAAACAGTATTTTTAAAATCACATAGCAAAGGTGTTTGTAACTGTTCATCCATCAAGCACTGACAATACTGAGCCCTGTTAGAATATTGCAAAAATATAATTAATATATAGAGGCATAATTTAATTTCAGTTGAAAGTACTCAGAAGTCACTGCACAAGATCTTGAAAAAAGTAACTTCCCTATCTACATGCTGTTTTGAAAATAACACCGTCAAGAAGTGCTGTGCTACATATTTTTAGACAATAGAAAATCATTTAGATATTGCTATTTAATCAACACCTTTGTACTTCTTTACACTTATATTAAAGGAAAAGCTGCATTTTGTCCTGTTTTTCCCAAAATAAGTGGATTATCTGATGTAACAATTTGGTTTGACTGGCCTAGAGCTATTTGGACTATATAACATCATCTGCATTTTTCTACTTTGTTCATGAATTCCAAGAGAGGGGGAAAAAAAAAAAAAGAAGAAAGGAGTTTTCCTTTTTATTTTGCTTTTTGAACAAATTTAAAACCAAACCTCTGTTTGACATAAGCTTTTACACTGCTACCAAGCTGAGAGAATTACAGAGAATTTTACCTTTCAGAGTACAAAAAAAAATTACTTAATCTCAGTTTTAAACTAAAAGAAGAGAGATTTAGATAAGGTGTTGGGAAGAAATTCCTTATTCAGAGGGTAGTCAGGCACTGGATCAGGTTTCCCAGAGAAGTTGTGGATGACCCTTCTCTGGAAGTGTTCAAGGCCGGTGTGAGTGGGGCCCTGTGCAACCTGATCTAGTGGGTGGCATCCCTGCTTATGGAAGTGGGGTTGGAACTAGAAGACTTTTAAGCTGTCTTCCAACCCAGGTCATTCTCTGATTCTGTGAAGTGCTGATTCATTCATATTTACTCTGATAAAATATTTCTTAGCCCAGTTAGCAATGTAAAATCACAGCTCCAAACATTGTGTACTGTTATGCATGTATTTTGGTCCCAAGGAGATTCCTCTAGACTCAAATAATGAAGTTTTGAAAGACATACTAAGTGGAATCCCACTGAGATCAACCCATGCCAGCCGTATTGTAACAACCACTGGTGTGACAGTGTACTTGGAACAGAAATTGAGTTTACCCAGCTTGCAGAATATGCAAAACTATGTTGATTAGTGTTAAAATAATCTTTACAAAATACACTAAGATCCAAAATCAGCAAAACAACTTTCTGTCACAACAACTGCAGTGTTTTACTTAGCAGGAAGCTCACACATGCAAAATATTGAACAGCTGAAGCAGTAGCTTCAGTCCCACTTTTAAAACTTTGTTTATTGTTAAATTGGGTATTTTTCCCAACCCTAGGGGAAAAATACAGAAAATACCAGGAGAACAAACATTTGCATAATGCTTAGACTGTCATTTACAGCTTTATCTTTTCAGTTTATCCAATTGCCTATGAGTTATCTCAAGCTGAAAGAAGTTTAAAATTCCAGCCTGGACAAATCCATACCGGGAACCAAACTTGACAGATGAATTCCAAGAGTGCTGGCCATGTTGTTTCTTGCTATGATAGGTTCTTCTGTGAATTTTTTGTTATTTTCCACTGACTGTTGCATTTCACAAGACTAAGGAGGAAATAGGTATGGTGCCTGGAAGGCAGAAAAAGCTATTTTGTGATCTATGACACATCTGCATATAATATATATGGTTGTTTAAAAAAAAAATGAACAAGCCAACAGGGAATTTTTGTCAACAACATAGCTCAAGATTGCAGTAGACCCTCTGACTTACATGCTAAGCAGACCCCATCTGTAAAACTGAACAGATATTAAATTTGGAATTTGTTTAATTTCACTGGAATTTGCTTCCTTGATTTTAAAAAAAAAAGGAAAAAAATACAATCTTGGTGTTTTTTGTTGCTAAGAAAGGGCTTATATAGCTTTTCCCTCCTAAGCAGACATCATATTGTGTAACAACCAGAATACAAATTCCTACTGGCAACAGAAAGACCAATATTTTTCTGTGGACATTAAGAAGCTAAGAAAAAAAATCCAAAAAAAATCTGCTATGGAATTTCTTTCAAAATCTAAAGAGATACTTTTGAAAATTATTTATGATTAGAATACCATTACAAAATAATAGCTCCAATAGGAGGATCAGAAAATCTTACTAGTATCAGCATTATTTGCTTCTGAATACTTTAGAGTAAGTAGAATACAATCATATTTGCACTATAAAATGTAAGTATTCTTAAATAAAATGTATATATTACAAAAGCTTCATTGATAAATACATGTGTAATATTATTTGAGTTTTACAAGGTATAATTAACAAGGAAAATTCCTGATCACACTGGGGGAAGCATAGCTCAAGAAATACTTTACAAAAACAACTCTATAAATACATTTTTAACATGACTGCCTGTCAATACTTATTATTTCTTTTTAACATAGGAACTCTAAAAAAATAAGAACACTAAAAAGCTGCGGATAGTTAAAAAAAGTTTTCTTTAATAAAGTTCGACAACAGTAATGTCTCAGAACTC
Organism: Machaerirhynchus nigripectus; assembly: GCA_013397975.1. NCBI lineage: Eukaryota > Metazoa > Chordata > Aves > Passeriformes > Dicruridae > Machaerirhynchus > Machaerirhynchus nigripectus. The sequence goes on along the minus strand of VZRQ01009489.1, from coordinate 178,409 downwards.
TTGCTTTCTTAGTAAGAAATAAATGTAGAATTTATCATGCTTTCATTCTGGTATATCAAAACAGATCACAGATATGGACTAGCATATTTTTAAAGGAAAAACAGCCATGAATTCCAGGGTCTCCTTTCAACAGCACAAGTTCCTCCAGGTTCTAAACACTTCTAAAACTTGGAACAAAAGGAGACATATTTACTGGGAAAGTGAAGAGTGTACTTTCTGCATTACTGAGTTATGATTTAATTTGCCTTCTCTTGCTCTATGAACAGAGGATACATACACCTCTGAAATATTTTTTCCATTCACCCTACTGTCTCCGTGTCATTGTAACTCACACTTTATTTAAGAATAAGTTAATTTGGTATTCACAGCCAGCTACATCCCTGAAACAACTTTCTTTTCTGTATCAGAGAATGTTGTGGTATCTCTCCTTGCTGCCTCAGAAATTAAAGTCACTTTCCTGATCCCCTACTTACAGCAGCAGTTTCAACACCTAGTTACAACTGAAAGGTGGTTTGGGAAGATGTCCTCTGTAATGCTGGACCTTTGCTACTAATTACCAGCAAGGCTAGATGGCAAGAAAGGGATTGCATATCCTCTCTTTCAGGTTAAAGTCAAAAGAGTGAGCTTAAATCATCACCTTCATAGCCACATCCATAAAGGGACTAAAGAATATACATTACTCATAGCCCACAGTGGTTCAGAAGACTGACAAGTATAAAATTCTTATTGTTCAATCTTCAAAGATATCAAATATCAACAAAAATGGCTTATTATTTAGTATACACCCTTGGGAAACATTAAGTATGGATTTGATTAAATTTGAGTTGTTATATAAAAGCAGTTTGGCTGAAATTCATTTATCTTTATGAATAGATTCCAGTTGCCAAGAAACAGCCAAGTTGTGCAATTTGAGCATAATATCCCTAGTTCTGCATAGTCTCCAACTGCTGCTCAAGAAGCATGTGAGTGTCCCCTTGGTCCAGTATTGTAACTATAAAGTGCCTTAGAGCACATGAAGTGAGAATAGATGCCCATGTTTAAGCAACTGTAGCCTGTCCTAAATGCTTACAACAAGTATTTCTGGAGTAAAAGTCACTTGACTCAATTAAGATATGTGCCTTCAGATTCAATTAAATAGCTTTAAAACATCAATATCTCATCACAAAGGAAAATCAGATGATTATTGCAAATATATCTACAGGACAATTAACAGAGTCAAGAGACCTTTTCAGCTGACCAGATGTAGGATGTGATGATGAAAGACTCAGTTCAGTAGCTTTTATGTATATTTCTAGTCCTCCCTAAGATGCCAGAGAATATCTGAAATAAACCACGCTTCTCTGGAGTGCCGGATTGACAGGTTAGATGGACACCCCCCGAGGAAACTGTTAGAATAAGCCATGTATTTCTCTTCAGGGTCTATTAATTACGAAGAATTCATAAGTAAGAGTATTATCTTGTAATTTCTTAACTATGTTCAGAAATATAGAGAATGCCAAAAGAATGATGAATGGTAATGCTAATCAATATCAAACAAATAGAAGGATAAAAAATATACCGTGTCAATTTCTTTCCATTTGTACTTTTTTTTAAATGTCCTAAGGTGGTGATAGAGGACTCAAAATAGAGCGGTTTGCAAACAACTTTGTTTTGTGAAAGTAGTAGGAAGAGGGGCTTCTTGAAGAACTGATAAATGTGTGACTTGAGTGATCGCATATTTGCTAGCAATTGTGGACTTTGGAGAGTATACTTGAAGATTTCAGGGTTATTTGTACAGTTGTTACCTGCCAAGCATTTCTGAAGAGAAAGACTTAGTAAGGCTCTCTTCATCCCGTGGTTGGCATAGAACTCGTTCTTCTTTGAAGCTTGTATACCCCTAACTAATTTTTTGTTCCAAATAATTTTCAAGAAATCAAACTGACTTTCAAACTATAGTATAGTTTTGGCTAGTTATACTTGACATACATCATGCTCTTGTGTTTTCATGTATTATTACTGGCTCTCAGGTTCATAGGAGGGGGCTTCTTTGGTTTTTGTGGGTTTGGTTTTATTGTTTGGGGTTTTTTTTTTCTTTTCTTTTTTGTGTTTTTTTTTTTTTTCTTAGGGGGAAGAAGTCTTTAACATTTGAATAATGGAATTAACACATACCTCACATTTGAAAACTACCAAACAATTAGGCTAGTTCAGTCTTCTAAGCATGTGAAGTGGATGCCATGTTTCATTTAACAGGAGATTTTTTGACTGCTGGCTTTGCTTACAACAGATTACAGTTGTGCAAGACCAAAAGCCTGATGCTGTGAACTAATTCTACTAAACTGACAGTAAAGGAAGACTATGTCAAGATGGCTTAGGAATGATAGCTTAACTATAGCTATTCATATACTAACTGAATAGGTGTTACTCATTTAATGCAAAGGTAGCAATTCAAATATGATACAGAACTCATCATGTCAACAACAAAAGCCTCCAGGTATGTAATTTGCAATTTTCTCTTTATCTACTAGGTATCCTGTCATAGAAATAAATGACATTTACTTAACAGAGCCTTTTTTGTACTGTACTATATTGGTCATTTCTAACCCCTAATCTCTCTCAAAAAAGACTCAAACCCGATTGTTATTCACTCCTTTGTTCTTCCTTTGTCCTCGATAAACACTAAACATTCAGGGACTGCTTCAGTTAATTCCTTGAATACTCTAGAGCAAACAGAGCCAGGCTCCCTCAGCTTTTGCATAGTGTTTTTCCATCCAATTCCCACAACTAGCCTGCAATCCTATTCACTCTAATAAATACTAAAAGTAACAGTGTTCAAATATGGGCTTTATATTGTATCCATGTAAATACGTGTTATCTAGTATGGAGAAGAGCTGGATTGAGTATAGAGGGAGGAAAGCAGTAACAATTCAATTTGAAGAAGATCTGAAGATGGACCCATTACTGGGACTATGTTCTTCTTTTTATTTATGGAGACTTTGGAGAATGTTGAAAGCTTGATTGAGTCGTCACACAGAAGCAACAGCTAACTTTTGCAAATTCTTGGGTACAACACAAGAGCTGGCATGGGGATAGATCACACCTGTGCTTTCAGAATGATGTCCTGAAAATCTCAAAGCACTTCTGAGGTCCTTTTGTGCCTGAAGACAAGCTCCCTTTGGACTATTCCTAATGGTTCCCTGAATAACCTGAAGCTGAAGTTTGCTCTTCTGAAGTCAGTGATCTTTATTACTTTACTTGTCTTTCTTATGCCCTTTATGATCTTCCCACTAAAAATGTAGGGTTACTGCAGCCAAAGCTTCTGCTTACAGATCCATCTCCAAAGAGTTCTTGGCTATTTGCAAGCAGTGACTCCAAAAAGGCAACAATCCTTACTGCCATACTTGGCAATTGTCACGAATTTGTCTTTCACACAGTCCAGAAATCTCCCAGGTAACCCCTGTTTGCTCAAACTGCACTCTTACACAGTACACAATCTGTCCTTCTCTTCCATCCCTCCTGTCTTTCTATAAACTGAAATCTTCTTTTCAGTGTCTTCTATTTATTCCGAAAAACACTAATAAAAACTTTTTTTTTTTACATCTCTGTGTAGCTGGAACTGATTTCATGGTTATATCTTTCTAATTCAATCCTTACATGCTTGACCTACTCCTTTATAGTTATAGCCAGTCATGTCTTTGTTTTCAATGTTGTATGATTCCTTTTTTAAACATTTTTAAGTCATTTCAGAGCTCATTATAGACCCATTATGTTATTTCAGTATGCCTCACAGCTTTCCTCAGCAACAGGATATTTTGCTAGTAATTCTTTTGTCTTATTTTTAGCTCCCACCTTTGCTTTCCTGCATAGCAACACTTTTTTTTTGGTTATTACTCTTACCCATATTAACTTCCAGCTTGAGATATTCAATAATTAATTATTCAATAAAATAAGGTAGCTTCTCCTCTAAACCTTTTTTCTGTTTTATAAACCCAGGCATTTTTCAAGGAACATTTAGACTGTGTGGTCAGATTAGATTTACTTTCCAGCAGATAACCAGATATTTGAATTGCTTACTACCTGCATGTCATATATTTTAGTTATACATATTAAAAAAAAAAATTTAGCATGGAAAAAAAAGTCTTGTATCAATATGACCCAGGGCTTACTCCATCTTAAAAAAAAAAAAATAGAATAATGTTTATGTTTTGTCTTTTAAAGGACAAAAGTATGACATAATAAAGGATATACCTGTACTGACCCAAATAAAGTCTGATCTAGACATGCTGTAGTTCTTTTCATCATCAAAGGGATTTATTGATTTCAACAGTGATATCCAGTATAGGTCAAAGAAGTAATTCTGTGCACTTTATTTTTCTGTGGCTATCTTAAATAACCAAACATTATATCTTTGCTTTGTAACATATGTCAAACAGAGTCCAAATTTACCTCTTAAAACCTGAAAATAGATTAGCTGATTTTTTTTTGTTCTTTTGGACACCAAAATAACTTTTTAAGTTCCAAAGACATGGGAAATACTCAAATTAGAAGAAAAAAAATACATTTTCCTTATAGTTTGAATTAGTTACCAGCTTCTCTAGTATTTTAACACTGTGTTTGCCTGAAAATCACATGTTCAGAAGGAATTTTATAAACTTAAGAAAACTTACTTAAACTTCCAAAAATAAAACAAATAAGCTAAAGAACATGAAGAAAGTTCACCCTTGGGCAGTTCCAACTTTGATTTTTTTCTGTAGGGTACAATGAGTCTTACATGCAAGTGCTCCCAGTGGAATTAGGGAAGATGATATATCAAGGTGCCTCATTTTGTCACAGTGAGTCGTTTCAGGTATTAAGGGCTTGATTTAGATTTTATTCAAACGGTCAGATTTAGGTATTTTAAGTAATCCAGGTGCCTGAGCTCCTATAACAGTCACAGTGTACACACACAGTCCATATCTTCACCTCTGTCAAAACTGAGGAGCTAGTCACCCCACTGTAAGGCAAATTATGTCCCTGTTCAGTAACCTGAACATGAGTACCTTTTTCGGTCCTCTATCTGTCCAAGGCATTGTGAAGAAGGTTGCAGATATGAGGGACCTGTAGTATTTTGGAAAGGCAGCTAGATTCCTGGCAGAATACATCAGAGCATTTTGACTATCTCTGGACATTGATGTGTAGTTGAATGAACTAAGTCTGTACTTTTGATCTAGTAAAGTTACCAGGAAAAAAATCAAAACCCCACCAAAAACCCCCCCCACCTCAACTACTTCAATGAAAACAAACTGTTGCTACTTTTTAAACCATACAATTCTTCATGCCTGAAGGCAGAAAACACAAATGTTTTTTTCCCATAGAAATTTATTTAAATAAGAGAGATGACTGCATTCTGATTGTTCACACACATATGTCCACCTGCACAGATTCTTTTTTTCTTCTATCCAGTAAGAGAGATCTTGCATTTCACGGTCCTGTGTATAATGAATAAGTTACTGAAAATATGGTTATTTTTCTTATGTGCAATGAGGTAAGATGTCTATATCCTGATATTTTAATTGAAAACCAGACATGCAATGAGGAGATTGCTTTTATATGTGTTGTTCAGTGCATAGTTTCCAGAGTAGAAGACAATACAGTATATTTCAGTCCATTATTTTTACCCATCTCAAAATTATTTTAGAAGACAAGTGCAGATCATTGCTAATCCTTTAATCCAGCAATTTAAAAATAAAAGTTCTTGAGTGTAGCTCTTAAGAAAAGTGGGTTATGAGGCTTACTAATATCTATAACAACACACTAGTGTGTTTATGTTCATGCACATAGTGTCTTCAATTAAATATAAACCTTCTGCTATTCTAATGTTTATAAGCTAATTCACCTTCCAAGTGACAGGACAATGATCAGTTTATGAAACTCTGTCAAAATCATAATAATGATGTGAAAAAGAAGTCATCACATTTTTTCTGTATTGCATTAGACCAGAATCAAAATTTTATTTTTATACTCACAAGTTATTTCAAGATATATTTTTTAACCACTATGTGTAGTTTATCACGTCTTGCAGATTTGTGGACCTAGATACTTATACATATAGTATTTTCAGATAAATTAAATATCCATACTCCCAGAACTGTGAATGACACATATTTAAAATAAATGTATTCTTGATTCTAAGACAGCTCAACCAACTGGCTATTCCTAAGACAGCTCAACAACCAACCAGATGTAAGATGCTTTTTCCTTTGAGAAAACCAAGTAAACTCCTTCGTGAATAAAAACTGCACACTATTAGACAGCAGTTTAAACTGGTTACAGATACTGTTATTTGTTAGTAACAAAAAAAAAATCAGAAATAGTAGCTATTACATCATGACATTGTTATAGTTACTTTGGTTGTTGACATTACTGACATTTGTGCTTAACTGCATTTGTTAAGATTAGAAGCTCTTGATCTACCTATACAGAAATATATAAAGGTTTAACTATCAGAATTTTCTTGCCTTTTAATGTGGGAGAACAGGTGTGGGCTGGGGGCAGCCTCAATTTTGATAAGTTACAGCTGTATCCCTGGGAAGAATGGAAAACAACTTGGAATGCAGGTGTGTGTTGATTTCTGCAACACGAAGCATGTGAGTGACATAGGAGAAAGTTATAAAAGGTTGTATTGTGGCATAATAAAGAGTTGATACCTGCTGATGCCTGCTACCATCCTCTGCGTCAGTCTTTCGGTCACTGATAAACAGTGCTCTGTGTGAGGAGACCATCATCATTTTAATATGTGCAAAAAGGAGTTCTGTCGGAATCTATATCCTGATATCAGATGCAGCAGAAACAGCAGCCCAGCAGCACCCAGTTGTGGAGGCCAGCAATAAATAAATCGTTTTTCCAGGTAGTCTGAAAGTTTCCTTGTCATACAAACTTAGATTCTCAGTCTAAATTGCCAAGTTCAAGTATTTAGGAGTAAAGCTGCAACAAAATGTCAATGATAATTGGAGTTTAAGAAGAAAATACCAAAGCCACAGAAAGATGTGTTTCAACAAGTATGATGTTAGCATGCTTGACACTACCATGACAAGCTACAAATGTATATTTTCTAGAAGTCCTAAGCTGGTCACAACTGCAACACACACCTACACTGACAAAACATGGTAATGGCTTTTGTACCCAACTCTTTGAACAGTAGGTTTAAAACACACAGAGTAGGAGATACGGGTTCTCATCTGCTTGTAACTGAAAGGAATTCAAGCTGTAGTTCCCATTTCCCAGGTGAGTGAAAGAGTCAATAAACTAACAGTAGGAATGACTAGCAGGAGAAATATTCACTGGATGAAGGGGGTCCCTTATGAAAAGAGAAGAAAAAAGGGGCTTGATGCTGCAAGCCTAATGGCCAGACTTTTCCTTAACCAATCCAAATACCGCCCACTCTACTCTACTGATGAGCAGGCAAGGGTGGCAAAAAAAAAAAAAGTCATTTACTGCACGATAAAAGTTTAATGGGCACTAAAGATGGCATCAAAACAAGAACATAGGATTACAGTCACATATTTGAATACGCTTTTAGAATTAGAGTCAGTAAAATAAAAAAATATTCCAAATACAGTTTATTTGCAGTCCAAATGTCTGCTAAGCATCTGGCATGATAAATAGGTATTAAATTTGTTCATACTTGGGTATGAACTTGATTTATTTTGCTTTATTTGAGTATGATATTAATATAATTTAGGGTACATTATATTTTTAATACTTTAATTTAAATGCCTTTGAAAACTAGCTTTGAAAGCCCAAAATTATAAACTGTGAGTGACAAGCTCCACTGATAGTTAACGTTTCATCCTCATGATTCTGTTTTACGCCTAAAAAATCTAGTACTTTTCCAGAGTGACATTTTTAGCAATTTTTTTAAGCTGTCTTTTTCAAATACTTTTTATGAATGAGCATAATTCAATCTTGTGGGAGCATTCCTTCTGGTAATTTAAAACCATTAGCTAAAACAGCTTGTAGATTAGCAAAGACAGCTATAGAAAAACATTTAACAAAATACATCCATTACCACTTCCAGCCCATTCTACTCCCTGAAACACAGGGCCTTTCAAAAGTTAATGTAATACGTTGTTATGCTAATTATTTTGGAAAAAGAACAAAAAAGGCTGATACTCGAGCAATACAAGGTAGTTTTATATTGCAGTCAGTCAGGTCCTATTCTGCTATTCTAAATATAGTTAATCTTCCCTACGTAATCTTCCCTACGTAATCTTCCCTACGTATTTGTCAAGATGCCTCCTTAGGGGCATTGTTTTTTATTTATCAGTAACTGGCAACAATACTGATATTCATTTCGTGTAAAGTAAAGTAAAAACTGTTCTTTCTGATTTGAACTAATTCATAGCAATTTCCAAACTATATTTTTCTGCAAAGTTACTACAGAAATAACATAAAATTTAAAACTATCTCCACTGCAAACAAAGTTGGCAAATGACATTGCTGGAAGAGACTGGGGAGCTTGGACGTTTCTTTAAAGAAAAAGCAAATGGGTAATTGAGATTACAGGCATTTATAAAACGACAGCAGATTTTCCTTCTTTCAGATGCTCCAAAATAACTTCCCTGAAATCCTTTCACTCCAAGGACAATACCAGTCTCCAGTGACACGTTGTTTGGTAAGAATGGATGCTAATAATAAGTGGAATCTGTAGACAAGTTTGTATCTCTTCACATTTTATTTTGTACTCACAGCTTACCAAAGAATCTCTGTGGGATACTAGTCAGAGCTGCAAAGAATGGAAGGTAGGTTGTTATAACATAGTATCCCTTTAGGCTTCAAGTGAACTTCAGGAAAACATTTACTTTCTGTTATTTGCTTACTCTGAAAAGACTGTCAATTTTATTTCTTACAGAGAAAACAAACACGGAGTTACAGTGCTCTGCATTTTCTGATTCAGACTAAGCTTTCTGTAAATGTACTACTTCTTAAATACATGATTATCATGAAGTCTGTTCTTTTCATAGGCATATCTTTTTCATTGAACTTGTTTTTATCCTTTGTCAAGATTCATCTAGGTTTTTATTAGTTCATTTTCTTTTTGCACTGACCGAACCATTACAAAAAGAAAATTAGTCACCTTCATGTATGACAAAACTGATTTTATTCTGACTTCTTTGGCTATTCAACCCACTTCAATAGAAAGCACCACTTTTCTGTTTAGGAGACATATGCACCTAACTGCTTCTACGATGCTCAGGATAAAACACTTGATGCTGGCCAGCCTTGACAGGATGATAATGACGTCATTTTGGCTTGGGTAATGAAAAGATACAATAAGGTTGCAGACTAACTATGTCAACTTTTGTCCTACTAAAGCCTCACCTGACATTATGGAAATCTTAAGCAGAGAATGACAGCTCATTGAAGAGATTGAAATAATTTTGTTTTCAAAACCAGTTTTATGGATGACCACATTTGTTGCACTTTTTAAACTAATAAGACTGTCAAACCAGGGGTACCCCGGGCTGGAAGGAGTTTGGGATTGATAAGAGTTGTACAAGCCCCTGAGGAGAAATGCAGTGGAAGGGGAAGCAGGAAGGAACAAAGAGAGTAGGCAAATAGACAGAAAAAGTTATAAAGAGACTGACTGCATGTAAACAAATCCATACACTTCTCTGGCAGAACCCTGTTCCTCATCACTGCAGTCTGTCCTGTCTTCTTATATCTTCTTATTAAAACTTTTAACTCTCTGTGTGGTGTCACTCTCTAACCCTGTGTACATGTGCTGCAAGGACTAGCTGCCAGCTGCTGGTGTGACCTGTGTGTGTGAGGGTTGGTTGCCTGTGGCATCAGACACCAGAGTGAATGGGGGTCCTAGGTCAGTAGTTTGGACAGGCCACAGCTCTTTGAATCTAGAGAGGGTCCTACTGAATTTGTGCCCGGAGAGCCAGCTACTGGGCAACAGGTGTGAATGGGTCTGATGACAGCTACTGGAGTCAGATCAGCAGAGTAAGTGTCGTCACCTTCATGTATGACATACTGGAGCAAATGTATGTCCCTGTACATTGCTCATTCAGGTGAAGCATCTAGATGCCCCACCCCCATTGTACCCTGTTACTCGGGCTCTCGCTTTTGCTGAGTCACTGTGGATACCCTGGATCTCCTGTTTATCCTCACAGTATTACAAAAAATGCTTATTTCATCCAGCACCTGATGACTCAATGTCTTGAACTGGGTATGACTCCTGTAAGTGACACCACTCTGGTCCCCAGTCTCAGGCCAATACCCCACGCCTGAATCCCATGGTCAGTATAATGGTATCTCAGGACCACAGAATGCTTGATGTTCAAGGACATCTGGCACTTGTTTGGTCCAATCCACCAAGGAGTGGAGTGGGGTGGGCCCATATTTTATCAGGAGCCAATCTATCAGGTTACAATCATTAACCTGCCAATCAAGAAACAACTAAGAGAAGCTGCAGGGTCCCCTGAAAACTTCCAGAAATGTTCCATTTAACAGGGTGGTTATCTCTGAAGCTCTGGAAAAACTGGAAAAATCAAACTGTTTCATGCAATCTTCTGCAACTAATAAAGAAGAAAAAAAAAAAGGCAGTGAGTGGAAGGACAATAAGTATGTATGTGGCTGCATGTCAGTGTCTGTGCATAGGTGCTTGTAACTAGTGACAGTCATGGTTAATAAAAGCAATCAGAAACAGAAATCTCTCAATTGTGCCAAAGAGATCAAATATTACTTATAATTTGTTAACAGACCTAAACATCTCTCAGTAAAAATACTTAAGTGGGGGGAGGGCGTGGGTAGGGGGCAGAGAGGAAGACGGAGCCATATCTTTCTCAGTTCTGTGCAGTGGCAGGACCAGAAAAGTGTGCACAAACTGTAGTAAAGGAGGTTCCCTCTGAACATCATGAAACACTTTTTTAATAGTGTGAGGGTGACTGAACACCAGAACAAGTTGCCCAAGGATGTTGTGGAGTCTCTGTACCTGGAAATTCCTTCTAACCTCAGCCATTCTGTGATTTTGTGATTAAATTGTGTTAGTTCTGGCAGAGATGAATAGCTTTCATTAAAGTCTTATCAGCTTAAGTCTTCAAAATCCCACGATGTCTATTTATAAACTACCGACTACCATAGTAATTAAACATAATATTTCTTCAGGACATTTTCAAAATTGATATGAATCTTTGAACAAAGATACTGACACAGTATTTTAACTTAGCAGTAAAATGATGCTCTGAGCTTTAGAGAGAAATAGTTGTCTTCTAGAAACCTGTTTTGTAAGAGCTGTCTTCTAACATAAACACTGGCAGACCTTTTCATATATTTCAAGAGACAAATCCAAAAGGTTTTTTTCTGCATCCTTAAAAGAGACCCCAGTTGGAAAATACATTCAGTGAACGAATTTGGTAATCACTGATCACATCCACTTGAAAATAAGGAAGCTTTATCCATGTCTAAAACTAAAATTTCTTAATCAGCAGTGTGGTTGCCCTTTAACTTCTTAGGCATGCTCATAAGAACTCCAATGACATTGTTTAGAAACAGGATTTTACAACAAGAACAAATACATAGAAAGTGTATTGGTGCTTCTAGGCATCCAAATTACATAATTATCAAAAGGATCTCCGAGACAAGCAAAATTAAACTTTGGACAGATACTAGTTTTTTGGTTTTTGTGATTCCCAAAGATGTTTTACGTCAGTAAAGAGACCACTGATTCATCTTGTAAGATTTCAGAGAATAAAGCACTCACTTCCTTCAGCAATAAATTGCTTCATGAAGTCAGAAGACCTACAGAGAATATGAATTTCAGAGACAGAAGATTTGTTAAATGTTTTGGTGTTTTAACTGTAAAACCCCCTCACACATTTGAAGTCCTAGAGCTATTTTATGTATATCGAAATTTACTGCAAATGTACTCTGGGTTTTTTTTAAGATAATGTGTACTGGGAAATAGCTTTCATCATCTTCCCATCTCCTTTTTTTTTTTTTTCATTTTTGAAGGTGAAGTACTTAGCAAAAGTATTAGGATCTCCAGACAACTGAAAATGGAAGTTTAAGAAAATGTCAAAGGACAAAGCATGACCAGCAGAATTTTAAATATGCTGCTCTTGAAGGATTTTTAAAAGAATCACATATCCCCATCCACTTCAGGATGGGGCAGGCCAGGTCACATCTCCCTTGGGGGAAGGGCAGGGCAGCCTTGACGGGTTAGGGTTGGTTGGAGCAAATTTGCTCCCCCTTCCTGCTGGCTGACATGACTGACACTGGTAGCAACATCCAGGCACGCTGTGGTCAGAGGGTGGAGATATAAAACAGCCCTTTGTGTCATGTTTTTTTGGGTTTTTTTATTTTTTGGGGGGTGGGAGGAAGGCAGCTACCACCTCCCCTGCTGGAATCACAGAAGGTAGCTGATGTTGACTATGGGACAAGGAACACTCCAAGATATTTCCATTCATTTTATGTCCTTCACTGGTATCTGCCAGGCTGCTTGGATCTGTTCCAGTGGGGTTATTTTGCAATTACTGTTTAATCAGAACTTTTTTATTCTTGGTATATAAAACTACAATTCACAAGAAATTGACATTTTCTGATGTAAATCACTTTAGTTAAAAATAGCCTTGTCTCCTGTGCCAAACACATGTACACTAACACTGTGCAGCTTAGCAAAATACATAATTGAGTACACTCTTGTTAGGTAGGGATTGCTTAATTAAAGTCAAGCCTTAATTAGGTTTCTTCCAGATGACTCAGAAGGCCCTCATCATGCCTACTCTTACTGATCCCAGCTTAAGCAAGTTGCATGATGCTTGAAGCCTGTTACTCTTGTTCCTCTGCTCCTTGTTCGGTATGATTTAAATTCTGTTTCTGCTGTTACACAGAAGAAGAAAATACCTGCATACTTTATATTTTATGCATATTTAGGCTTATAATTATACATTAAACCTGATCAGAGGATAATTATGGAAGTGTATAAGGGCAGATGGAGCAGATGTATTGTGATATGTTGTCATGATAGAAATCACAACAGGTATAAAAGAGGTTTTTCTAGATTACAGTGTTTAAGAGAGTAGAATTTGAATAATACACAATGGGGACTGGAGAACCCTGCAGAGGTATCATGATTTGGGAGTATGGACATGCCTATGAAAATTATGAAGGAATAAGAGGAATAGCAAAGTGTAGATTAGAAAAGCTAATCATATTCTATGATTCTATGATTCAACCCTGTGAAAGAAGACAGAGAAAAGAGAATATGCAATTAAATCATAAAATCATAGAATGTTATACCAGGACTTCCTGCCAGAAATGAACAAGGCTGACTATGGAAGTAGTGTTGAATTGCAAGCTTTGAGAACTGTAAATTTGGCTGCTATGAGATTTGCAACCTGTATTTCATGTACATGCACTCTGTTAGAAGACACAAAACCACAAAGGATACGGAAACATCTGACAAGTTGCAATGAACCGTTAATGTCACCTTTGAATACGTCACATTTTAATTAACAGTATAAGGGCGATGTTTTCATTTATTTTATATCATAGAAACATACACATGTATGAGTGGTGAACAAAGGCTTGTAAAACTACTAAATTGCAGAAATATTAGGAAAGAACTAGGAAATTCTATGAAAGAAGTGCATGCTTATAAGACTATAACTCATTAAAGATAGCCTAGTTCTAATGAGATGAAAATTGGAAGCAGTCAGTATGTAGACAAAATCCAGGCCTTATAAATTAAATGTCCATTAATCAGCATGTAATTGAAGTTAGTTTACTTTGAAATCAAATGCAAGCTTGCTAAAATGGAGTTGAGAAAAAGAGTATTTAAATATTTTGTAGTACTGTGATGGTATAGCCAGAAACAATGAAGAATTTTACATAATTATGTGAGCAATGTTATTTACAAAAAGGCAAATAAAAATACGTAGTTTCACTTATGAAGCACATATAAAAAAGAAAGAAGGAGAAATTGCAAGAAGAGCAAAGAACAGAAAAAGCACAAGGCTTGCTTTGGGATTAGGATTTGGAATATGTAGAATTCCTACTGAGCAGAGAAGAAGTGCACCTAGAAAACTAAACCCAAGAAAAGCATTGCTAGGAGCAATGAGATATCCTCTCTGGGAAATAGTTTAGAGGCAAACAAATGGCTGAGCAAGGGTGGAGAAGAAATAAGATAAGCTCACATTTGTGAGACTGACTTGTCTTAACGAAGAGGTCTCAAACCTGATCATCACAAACTCTGCAGTTGAAGACTGTCACAGACAGTAGCCCTCAGTGTTGATCTTATGGCAGGGTTCTATATACTCACCGCTAAATTATGCTATTATAGCTAGACTTGTCAGTTTTGTACATGTAACACTGATGAAGAATAATTGGTAAGAGCTGACCACTTGCATCAAGTGTGCTGCATGTAGATTCATTGAGGAGTTGGTTTGTTTTGTTTTTTTTTTATTTTGGACGTGACTGATTTGTCAGTCTTCTAAACACTCCCTCAGAGCAATCTGTAATTCTCTAGTCCTGTGTACCCACATATAAATAGTTGCTTATTTTACAGAATCACAGGATCACAGAATATGCTGATTTGGAAGGGACAAGGATCACCACGTCTAACTCCTGGTCCTGCACAGGACTGGCCCCAAGAGTCACACCGTGTACCCTGGCGTATCGGCCACATGCTTCTTTGTGGAATATGGGGTTACATTTGTTAAAATGGTCGAGGTTTGTGCTCACCAGAAGGCCCTGTGGGAAAGGCACAGCTGGGGCTGGACAGCTGGAAGTTGGCCGAGAGGCGAGAGGCAGCTGAGCGGCAGTTGTAAGTGAGATTGTGATTGGCTGGAAGAACGCATGGACAGCATGTGAATGGGAAGCTGATTGGGTGATAGGATGCGTGGGCAGCAGCACTGCAGCTGTGCCAGCCAATGGGTGCCCTTCTGCTGATGAGTTCTGTTAGGCTGCGGCTTGGTTTGGGTTGTGTTCGGTTGAGATTAAGGGTGTGAAGAGGGGGCGATTTTTGGCAATGAACGGATCTTCTTTGGATATACAAGGGAGTCTGTCGTCTTTGTTCCCCATTGCTACACCTCTTGACCTCTGTCAGCTTGGTGCCGTGACCACTTCCCTGGGGACACTGTTCCAGTGTCCAACCACCCTCTTGGTGAAGAACTTTTTTCTAATATCCAACCTAAACCTCCCCTGACTCAACTCAAGGCCATTCCCTTGGGTCCTGTCACTGGGAAACACAGAGAGGAGATCAGTGTCTGCCCCTCCTCTTTCCCTCATGAGGAGAGTGTAGATTGTGATGAGGTCCCCCCTCAGTCTCCTCCAGGCTGAACAGACCAAGTGACCTCAGCTGCTCCTTATATAGCTTCCCCTCAAGGCCCTTCACTACCTCCGTTGCCCTCCTTTGGACACACTCTAATAATTTAACATCTTTCTTATATTGTGGTGCCCAAAACTGCCCCCAGGACTCGAGGTGAGGCCGCCCCAGTGCAGAGCAGATTGGGACAATCCCCTCCCTTTCATGTCTGATGTTGTGCCTGATGCGCCTCTGGACACGGCTGGCCCTCCTGGCTGCCAGGGCACTGCTGACTCTTATTCAACTTTCCATCGACCAGAACCCCCAGGTTCCTTTCCACAGCACTGCTTTCCAGCTTCTCATGTGCCATCCCAGGTGCAGAATCCAGCACTTTTCCTTGTTAAGCTTCATGTTGGTGATTGTCCAGTCTTCTCACCTGTCAAGGACTCTCTGCAGGTCCTCCCTTCCGAGTCAACAACTCCTCCCAATTTTGTATCATCTGTGACCTTGCTTGGTATTCCTTCTAGTCCTGCATCCAAGTCATTTATGAAGGTGTTGAAGAGCACAGGGCTGAGGATGAAGCCCTGTTGAATCCCACCAGTGACAGGTCTCCAGTCTGATGCCACCCCATTCACTATAACCCTTCAAGCCTGACTTGTGAGCCAGTTGCTCACCCATTGCCTGTTGTGTTTATCAGACCTGACTGATGAGTGTGGTGTTTTACTCTGTCATAAAATTATCAGATAATGCAGTAAATTAGTGATAGCTGGGAGAGCTATTAATTCTTTATATTTTTTTACTTGTAGTAGCAGTCATGTAACTACTCCTGCCCTTTCTCACTATCTCTGTGTACTGAATGTAAGAGTGTCCTAGGTTACAATATAAGATGTAGTCAAAAGTATGTATTCTATTATCATCACCAGCTGTTAAAACAGGTGGGGCTGTGCTCGTTATCACCTACCATGACTCATCCTTGATAACTCCCTCCAGGAGCTATCTCTGTTTAATGGGCAGTCAAGGACCCACCCCATGACTCAGAGAATTACATCAGCCCATGGTGAGATGCTACGCCCAGGGGGAAGGAGCCAAGCATTCCCATGTGGATATATTCTGGGGTTTGGAACAACACAAGAAGCCTTTTCCACTGGATTCCCAGAGGAAGATCAGAGCCTTCTATGCCACCACTGGATCTTCAGAGGGAGACCAGACCTTTTACAAGATCCCTGCTTTAACAGAACCGTCACTCCAGGAGGACTGCAGCCATCATTTAATTGGACTGCTACAAACCCCTTGACTGTCAGGGAGTCAGGTTGTACTCTGGCTCTGTCAGTGGGTTGTATTTTTGTACTATTGCATTTTTTTTTTTTTCCTATTAAATTGTATTTCTGACTTGAAGTCTCTCGCTAGTTTGCTTTCAAGCTAGTACAAAGAGGAAACTAAAGTTACTTCTCTTTAGATCTTTTACAGATATTGAAATTAAGTAAAATGAAATTTGGGCAGAATACTTGCTTTTTACTTTAGGAAGATACTGTTTCAATTCCTGGATTTCTTAGGTTAATTCAAACAATGCAGAGAGTATGGAATATTCTGAAGATAAAGCAATGGCACTTTCTGTATTATTTGAAATATGTCCCTTTTCAAAAGTAGATGATTTGTAGAATTAGACTTGCTGACTTAAGTCAGAGTAGGAATGTTTTCAGTTAAGTACATACTGCGGTTCTTCAATGAACTGGGGCCTAAGGAATTTATAATAATATTTGAAATATACTCTCCTATCAGAATCTGCATCACTCAATTTCTCATTAGTTTTTCAGAAATATTTACAACATCCTTAAGTGCTTTCAAATTAATCAAATAAAACCAAAATACAGAAAAACAATGGTTTGGAATGTTCTTCCTTCATTTTGGAGGTTGAAAGGTGTGCTATATTTCAATGATATTATAAAGCAAATTTTCAAGTTTCAACCTATGTGCAAAATTATGGAAAACTGAATCTTCCTTACCACAGATGGTAGTAACAAGTATTTTAGGCATGCTGAATAAGATTGTTAGAAGGTGCCCTTGGATTTTTTAATGAATGCATCTGATTGAATATATTCTGTTGCTAGGAAATCTTCCATAGTTCAACACTAATTTATGATGCCAATTTAAGCTTTTTTGTTCTTTTACAATTCTGTATGCATTTGAATATTCTCTACAAATGACTTCAAACATAAAGATTTCTAGCAATTTCTGTACTGTTATATAGCAAAACCCCAAAGACATCCATCTGCCTGGTACAGAAGCAAAAATCAGTAAAACACATTACTGTTGATTTAAGCAGGAATGTCTTTTTAATTTGAATGTAACAGTTTTCAAATTTTATCTGCTACACAAGCCTGCAAAAGTTTTTTGATTGTACCAAATTTCTATCAGTTACAATTTGTACATTATACTTTGACTTTTACGAAGTCCGTTGTGCTGAAACCCATAAATAAATTTCTCAAAATTACTCTCTCTCTTCACAGATGACATTTTTTTCACTCTTGTCAGAATTGTATCCAGCTGCAGAATTCAGTGTATTTTCTCTTCACACTGTTCACTGCCTGGATGAATATTTCCCTGTAATGTAGGTCATAATCTTCACCAGGCTATTTCTGCAGTCTGGATTATCCCAGAAACTCTTTCTATTTCTTCTGGCTGCACACTGTCTAGTATCAATGTGGAAGCATCTCAGAAGGGAACACAGTTGTATCATATTTTCTGCTTTCATTTTCTCCTCAAGGTCTTTCCACTCCATTTTAATTATAATTTTTGTTGTTATTGTACCTCAGTTTGTGTTCTGTACAAAGCATCTGTTCATGCTTAACAAAGATTGGTTACTCATCTTTGTTAATTTAAAGCATTGTTATTAACCACCATAGTACTACCTATTGTGTTTAATGAGGCTTGAGACAAAGCTTAGCGAAGTCAATAGCAAATTTTCTACTAAGTACAATGATGTAGAATATAAACTTGAAGTGAATCTTTATTTTAATTTTAAATAAACATTATTTAACTAACTTTTAATAAAAGAAATAATTCATACAATTATTAACATCATTATTTGGGAAAATGGAATATTTTTATGAAAACTATGTGATTAATGGTTTTGAGCTGCATTTTTTCCATAATAGGAACATTAAATCTTACTTTGACACAAAAGCGTAAAATTTTTTAAGACAGCCTATAAATACTAATACCATTAAAAGACAAAAATTTATCCACAGAATGTCAAACTGCTTGAATTAATTTCCTTCTAAGAATCTTGGTAAAAACTGGGAAAATATGAAACAAGATTAATATGAGTAAGAAGAGAAAAGACTGAGATAGCCCTTTACTTCTGAAATAATTGGCTGTAATTCTACCATAGATGAAAGTAATATCCAGGCTTTGGTCCAAGATTCTAATGCAGCATTTTGTTTTGTTTCTTTACTTGTTTGTTTATTTTACCTTTTTGGTTTTTTTTTCTGCAGTATAACTATACAAAATTAAAACTCAGAAACCTGATCACCGTGACCTTTATGCCTGAGAAACACGAAAACCTATAACCATCAGTGCTAACTACACAGAAGAACTTCAAGGTCTTCTTTCTGAAAAAAAATCCTGTGTGCTATAGCAGAGGAGAAAAGCCTAATTTGTACACAAATGTTTCTCTGCTGTCCTTGTACTTTGCATGTGTTCCTGCTTACAAAATACAGTATCCTACAAAATTTTATTATGTAGGTTTGGTATGGCTTTTTAAGGAATCTTATATATATTTGGGCCTTTTCATTCAGAGAGCTTTAGGCAGATGAAATTCCTGATCTGTCTGGAAAGCTCAGTTGTTATCATTTAATACCAATTAAAACTAAATATTGGCTGGACATTTGCCCTCAAAGACTTTTAGAGACCAATCTGTACCTGCTCTAGATTGCTAGTTTTCATTTCCATTGTTAAATGTGAGAAAATCAGGTGCAGTGCTGCAAGTGAATGGGCAGCAACAAAAGAAAGGGCTGGGGAAATAAAAAAGGAAAGGGACAGAAGGGGACACAGCAATGACTCAGCTGCTTCAGGTCTTCTTTTCTCCAGATTTTCCTTGTCAGCCCTGCCCTCCCATGTATCAGCTGTTCCTCTAACTTAGTATTTTCATGCTAATTTATTAGTGTTTGATTTTCTCATAATCTATCACTAGATATTGGGATTTGGGAGACATGAGAACAAATGAAGAAATGGCCTGGCAGAAACCTCAGGAGGTTAAATAAAAGCAAATGGAAAAATCTGTACCAGGGACAGAGTAACACCGTACACATCACAGGGTGGATGGCAACTGTATGGAAAGCAGCTTTGCAGAAAATGGTCTTAAAGTCCTGGCAAGACAGCAAGCTGAGGATGAATCAGCAGTGTGCTCGTGAGATGATAATGACAAAATTCATGCTATTATAGTGGTTTTAGCTGTATCAGAATTATCCAACAAGAAGAGGAAAGGGGTTTTTTCCTCCTGCACACGGTACTGAGACTGTCTGAAGTATTGTGTGCTGTTTGGTGCTTTTTAGTACAACAAAAACATTGACAAACTTGAATAAAGTCAGTGGAGGGCCACTGTCACCCTTTAAAGGCTGGAGCACTTGATATTCAAAGAGTGGTTCAGATAAATGGATTTACTCAGCCTTAAGAAAATACTAAGGGGGGCCTAATCATAGTCTTCAGCTAACTGATGGATATCTATAGAGAAGATAGAGCTAAAATCCTCTCTGAGATCCACTTGAACAGATCAGAGGCACCAGGTGAAAGGTGTGCTGAGAGAAGTTTAGAACAGATGTAAGTGAAAAACCATTGAAAAGTAAGGTGAAAATATACTGGAACTGGTAGCCCAGAGAAGTTGTAGAATGTGTAGCCTTGAAGACACTCTGAGCTCCAGTGGAAAAACTGCTGAACAACCTGGTGTAACTTTTATGTTTGCCCTGTGTTGAGCTTGTGACTGGACACCCTCCCTTTTTGGCCGAGGGTGAAAGAGCAGAGGAGGCTGCTGCTTTGCTGAAGTCCTTTATTTTGCAGTTCCATCATTTCTGAAGGTAGAGTTCGAAGGGGATACACGATAAGGCAAAGCAGCAGTGACAGCAGGCTAAACAGCTTTTTTTCTTCTTGTTCTTGATGATCCCGATGTTGTTGGAGTTGCTGCAGCGCCAAGCAACTTACAATCAGTGGATTACATTTGTTAACCAACCAACCAACAAAATCAACACACGATTCCAGTTTTTCCCTCCCAACCCATCCTGGTCTAATTCCAGTGATCGTAAATCCTACACAAGTCCCACACAGGCATTACACAAATCCACGCACACAGCCTTTATCAGCTCTCATTGCTTACGCAAACACTCCACCCAAAAAATGTAAACAATATAGCTCCATCCATGCTCTGTCCAGAGTAAGGAAATTCTGTGAAAGGACGAAACTGCTGCAGCACAAACCGTGCCCAAAGCGTCTTCGCTGCAGCTTTTCAATGTTCAAGACACCTAGCATACATTTCCACCAAGAGCTAAAATCTTTATTTCTGTCTCACCTTGGTGTGACCCCATGCATCTCAGCCCATCCAAAGGTCCCATCAAAAGGTCCCCTGTGCTTCGGTCCCCCTCTGGGCCTGGGTCCAGAGGAGCTTTCACTCCATCATCCGTGGTTTGTGTGAGTCTCTTAACCTGATGATCTCCAGCTATGATTCTAAATGAAAAATATAAAATAAACCTAAATTAACATTTATTTGCTGTGAAGAATTAAAAATCACTATATTTTAGATAAACATGTATATTGAGTTTTGACTGGCACAATATTTCCTTCCTGTTACATTGAGTGGCTCACAGAGAGTTTTTGAGTTATATGACCTGAATCATGATTGTACTTCTTAATACAACAGATATAGGTCTTAATATTTGTGTTGCAGGAATTTTCAGCTTTTAAAAAAATCAGAGCAGTGTTTAGTGATGGACAGTCTTTTTGTCTTTCTCTTCAGTATTTTGGAGCAACCCTTTAGAAGACCTAACTCATCAGCAAAAATATACAATACATTATTTATTGAAATTCATGCCATACATGACAGTCTGAGAAGTTTTGTCCTAGTAAAATCCACTGAGATCCTTTTCCTTTTCATTTTCTAGAAAGAAGTATATGAGAAAACGTGCATGTTACACAAGGAGAGGTAAGAGTAAGCACATTGTTTAGATGTTTTTCTAATGAACATACATCAGTGAGTTTTCAGTATATATATACCTGCCTGACACCGGGATGGAGTAAGCCCTAATAAAGTCTATAAATATCATTTCTACAGTACCCATCAATCCTAACAAAATATGATCCAACACCTAATTACAAATAATAATTGATAATATTTGATTTCTATGACTGGATGTTAGGAAGAAAATCTGGTGTGCATATGTGTGCATATGTGAAGTTGGATGTCTGATTTGCCATCTGCATTGAAAGGACAGGAATAGCTTTTCATAACAGTACAATTAAAAACACTCCCACTGTCTAAACAAGATGGGAAAACAATGCTGAATATTTTTCATTTTTTTATGCATGTGAAAGCAGCATGGACTTTGTTTTGCATAGAATAATTTTGGATGTATTTCCATAGAGATAAACCAATACATTTGTCATTTTCTACTCAGTATATCATACCATGTAATATTTTGATTACATTTTGTAAGTGTGAAAGCTTTTTGAAATAAATATGGTTATAAAATACTTAGAGTGTTTAGAGGTTATTTTGAAATACTTTCGTAAAACAATGTTTAGTGATGACAACTTGTGATCCTAAATATTAACATATGTGTCTTAAAATGGTAATTTAATAACTATTCTGTATTTGAAATTTGTTTAGTAACACTGTTTAAATAGAGGCATATGTGCAGGAAGAGTGGTGATCTTCATCTGGGTTTTTTCTTGCATTGGTTTTTGTTTACTTCTCTATGCCTTTTCATTTCTCAGATTATCTTGGGAGATATCATAATTGAGGGACACAGGAGAATTCCACACTAACACCCTCTCTGAAATTCTTCTCTGGACCAGATTCTTCAAAGATTAATAGCACTTCATAAAATAAGTTGTACTTTTTTGTTTTTTAATTGTTTGAGTTCTATTAATAAGTAAGGCATTTCATTACACATTAAGAAAGAAATACCTGAAAATTCTATTGCCGGAATTCCTGATGACCTCTTTCTTGCTTATAGATATAAACATTTGATTGCTGTTCTCATTGACCTGCCTGCTCCCTTCATTACAGGAGATTGTGGTATGTTTAAAACTGATTTCTGACTGGGGTTTCATTATTGTGTTCACTCTCCTGTCTCTTCCTAAATTTCTGCTTATTTTAGCGAACATCTGAGGATTATAAAATCATAGAATAGTTTGGGTTGGAAAGAACCTTTAGAGATCACTCAGTCAAATCCCCCTGCCGTGGGAAGGGACATCTTCAACTAGATGACGTTACTCAAAGCACCTTTCCACGTTTTCAACTATGAGGTATCCACAGCTGCTTGGGGAAACCCATTCCAGTGTCTCAGCACCTTCAGTGTAAAAAATTTCCTATTATCCAATCTAAATCCACTCCTATGTCTTATTACTGCAGGCTCTGGTAAAGTGTCTCTCTCTATCTGTCTTATAAGCTCACTTTAAGTATTGAAGGGTCACAGTAAGGTCTCATGAGAACCTTCTCTTCTCCAGGGTAAACAACCCCCAGCCTTTCTTCACAGGAGATGCATTACAGCCCTCTGATAATTTTTGTGCCCCTCCTCTGGACTTGCTGTAAGAGCTCTGTATTTCTGGCGCTGGAGTCCCAGGGCTGGAGGCAGTACTGAAGTTGGGTTCTTGCAAGAGTAGAGTAGATGGTGGGAATCACCTTCTTCAGTCTGCTGCCTACACTTCTTTTTGTGCAGCCCAGGAAATGGCTGGCTTTCTGAGCTGCAAGTGTATATTGCTGGTTCCAAGTTTTCATTTACCAGTATTATAAAGTCATTCTTGGTATTGCTGCTCTCGGTGTGTTCATCACCCAGGCTGGACTACCACGGGGTTACCCCGACTCAGATGCAGAACCTTGCACTTGGCCTTACTGAAATTCATAAGGTTCTCACAGGCCTACCTCTCAAGTCTGTGAAGGCCCCTCTGGATGGCATTCCTTCCTTCAAGTATATCAAATGCACCGCTCAGCTTATTGTCATCTGCAAACTTGCTGAGGGTGTACTCAATCTTACAGTCTGTCACTGATTAAGATACTAAATAGTATTGGTCCCACTACAGAGACTTGAGGGACACCACTTATTACTGGTTTCCACATGGACATTCATCAATTGACTAACTCTTTGGCCACAGCCAAACTGTCCATCACTCAAACCCCTATTTCTCTAATTTAGAGCTAAGAATGTTGTGGGGACAGCTCTTCCCAATATAGTTGGCAAAATTATTTAGTACTCCTTTGAATCCTGAGTTCAAGTTGTTCATGAAGATATTGAAGAGCAGGGCCAAGGATGGAGCTCTGTGAACCCCAAGAGTGACAGAACACCAGCCTGATGTTACCTTTTTGCCAGTTGCTCACCCATCGCGTAGCATGGTTATTCAGCAGTGCTGGACATTTTGTCCAGAAGGATTCTGTGGGAAAGAGTATCAAAAGTTTTGCTGAAATCCAAAAAGACTGTATCTACCAGCTTTCCTATATCAGCTCAGTGGGTTACCCTGTCATAGCACAGAATCATGTTTGACAAGCAGGACTTTGCCCTCATGAAACCATGCTGGCTGCGACTTATGACTGCATTGTCCTCCACGTGTTTTTCAATACCTCTCTGAATATTCTTTTCCATGATGTAGGCATTTTAGAGGATGACTCATGATAGCTCTCTTAGACATTGGCCTTCACATGGAATGAATTGATTGGCTGAAGCACATGTATCTTTCCGGTTACTGTAGAGGTAATTCAGAAATTTTCTCATTGGACTTCCAGCTGGGGTCTGCCAAAAGTCCTCTTTTCCATCTGCCAAACCTATACAGGTGATGTAACTGTGCTATACAAAATTGAGATCTTTGGGCATCTTTAGTGACACTAAATTACTACAATCAGGCAAATGTATCTTGTTCTGTCTGCTTTATGTGTCTGCTTTGGTGTGAGCTGAATATCTGCCTGAATTACACTCTACTGACTAGATCCATCTGCACTGTAATGAGACCATACCAACTCACATGTTGGTACTTAACACTTGGTCACCTGTCTGCAGACTTGAATTTAAATGCGTGGAGTCTCAAGCTGACTTTTAGAGATTAAATTAATTACAACTAGCTTTTGAATGGGTGAATGCCAAGTTCATTATATGATAGTGCAGAATACCAAAGCAACACAAAATTAAACAAGTACATTAATGTAAAAAAAAACAAAAACCGAACAACCAAACACCAAAATTTATTCTTTGTCTATAGAAATAAGGGGTGGGGACACAGAGGGATGTGCAGTTTGAACCATGGTTTCCTTTCCCCCTTTTGTGTTTGGGATTTTTTTAAACTATTCTCCACTTGCATAGAGCTGATCTGAAAACTGTCCTCAAATCCATATTCATCCCACCCCTTATTACTCCTTTTCATGCATAGAAATATCACGTAGATAAAGTCCACTTGCTTGCAGTCCTATACTTCCCTGATTTCAAACTTTTTGCACTGTACATAAGTTCTTTATTGTTCTTAAGCAGAGATAGATGCAAGTAGTTTGCTTCTTAGTGGAGTAAAAATGCATAAACCCCATAATATTATAAAGCATGACATAGAAAAAGAGGGAGCTAATTTCTCTTTACTTTTGTGTTAATCCTTCTCTCCTCTGAAGAGGACAAACTAAAATTGAAATGGAAGATGTTGTGGGGTTTTTGTTTGTTTCTCTGTTTTTTAAATTGAAACCTCTTAAAATATATTAACCAAAATTGTAAATTGCTTTTAAATATGCTACATTTGTTTTCCTTTTACCTCTAACCTTTTTAGCTCATAAATAAAAGGTTAGTAAAAAGGAGAGTTTTACATTATGCATTGTTTTTTAATTTTAAATATGAAATTGATTAATTTTTTTTTTAACCAACACTTGAGGAAAGAAAAAAGATCAGCTATTAAATGTAGAATAAGTTAAATGTGTTTTATTGGGAAATAATTGAAAAAGTTGTTGGTGGCAGAAGAGGCAAAGGAAATGGTACAGAGAAGATGAACAAAATTTCTGATGACATTTTCACTATGAAAGTACTGCAGCAACAAATGACCCAAGCTGTACCCAGTTTCTGGAGTCCCTGACAGATGAAAATCCATTTTTGGTTTATTGTTCAACAACTTGCAGTATCGCTGTATTAGGTAGATACTGAAATAGAAAACATAATGCAGTAAAATCCATCTGTTTATCTCAGTTTCCCTAACTGCTGGAGACAGAAAACATCCACCTCTCTTGTGCCTCCCCACCTCAGTCGCAGTCATTATGTATAGGAGAGCTGAGATAGCACTGTAAATTGAAAAACTGGAGTGAATACTCTGTATATGAACCCTAGTTCTTTAACTGTCAAACACTCTAGATCTCCATCCTTTGCATTCGGAAGTTGTTTTAGAAGTTGTAAATTTGGGGCCTTTTTGCAGGTAGGATGGTATCAGACTGGTTGCTTGCCCTTCTCTTTCTTTCAGTGATCTATTTTCTTTTAGATAGCTCTCTTGTAGCTGTTTTACGTGGCTCTATTTCCAATTGATGAAGCACATACATTCTGGGAAGTAGACAGCTCTGCTTTGAATGTAGATGGATTACCTGAAGATCAGAGCTGGTAAAGAAACATTGTAACTCCAGTTATGAATGGCCTGGCATGTTTTGTCAGAGGTTTACTTAAACCCAGGGCTTAAATATGTCCAAATTCTAAGTACTACTATATTACCCCTAAGATTAGGAGTAGCTCCTAGGATAGGATTTTCCTTATTTATTAGGGAAGATTTTTTTTGGTTTTTTTCTTGTTTTTTTTTTCCCTAAGGTTTTAATNTTTTTTTTTTTTTTTTTTTTTTTTTTGTTACCCTCAACATGCTGCAGAGGAAAGTAGAAATGATGGGTTTTTTTATTTAACTCCTGAGTAGTGTTGTGTTGTTCTGTATTGTGATTTTTCCTGTCTATGGATTTTAAATTTAATATTTTTATTGTCAGTACTTCAGGGTATTTTTCACTTGTTTTTACCATCATTTGCATGTGAGAGAACATTCAGAGGGTATGCTTATTATATCCACTACATAAAATCTAAAAAGGACCTCTTTTACCTTGGTGAGGCAAATTAATTATTGATTTATATTGAATTTTTTCTTACTTTCATGAAATTTGGGGGTTTTTCTCTTCATTATTTCACAAATAACTTAGTCTCTATAGTCTTCTTTGTTGGCATTAGGGTCTGGAAAGTAAATTTTGCTTCTATTCTTTAATATGGGTTCTCATCATGATTCTGCAGGTTCTCCAGGGTAATTTCCAGGGTAAATTCTTAGCTGCTTCTTTTTGAAACACTGATTTCTCATAGTTATGTTTTCTTAACACTGAGAACTCATCATGTTGAAATATCTTTTTGAAGCATATGGATATTTAGCCCTCAGGATTAAGGTAAATGTTGCCTTTTCTTAAACTGAAATTCCGAAGGGAAATTAAATTAAACAAAGCATATTTGACTTGTGAAACAAAACAGACTGTGTGACAGAAGGATCCTTTGCTTCATTTAATATTTTCATTTCAAATGAAATACTGCTGCATTTTATGTTGGTCACAAGAATACCATCCAACATTCAGCATTAGAAAAGTGAGTCTGAATAATAATAATTTTATTATTATTATTATATAATCAGCAAAAAAACCCTCAAACCCCCAACCCATAACAAACATCAACAAATTTTATATTAGGATTCATTCTTAGGGTTACACTGCTTTTGCTTAACCTCTTATATCAGCTTGATTCATTCAAGTGTATTGAGGTTTTGTATTTACTTCATTACTGTCTCTTACTCTATAGGAATATGATTTTATGGATGTTGATATGAATATTGCTTTGAGTATTATTTGATTTATATGCCCTGATTTCTTAGCCCTTAAAGTGAAATTATTGCAAATAAAAGAAGTCATCACACACAAGAAGTATCCTGAGGCTGAAATCATACATTATACAATGCTTCATTTCTGTTTCAGACTAGAAGTAGAGTGGTACCTCGTTCTTAACATTTGTCTCCTCAGAGTCTGTCTATTTCAGAGCCAATGAGACAAATAATAATATCAAATCATGATTAAATGAATGAAGGACTTTGAATAGGACTATCAGTTTTTGATGTAATTCTTTGTTCCTGATACATACAATTAAAAAAGAAATCATGTGTGATTCATGAATGTGATAAATACATACTGTAGTATTGGCTTTTCGCAAACATCAAAATGGATGCTATGTGTATGTTAATTCTTACAGAAGTAGCTTTTTTTATAAAAATATAATGATAAATAAATGCCTTTATTTTCTTTGCAACTAACTTAGATATAGTGGTGAAATAGCTAGTATAGTTGTTTTTGAATATAGCTAACTTACACCAGTTAAACCACCTGCTTAGTTGGATAACATCTGAAGCGTGAGCATGACAAGGATCCCTGCAACAGACATTTTTACCAGCAACAGTCACCTGCTGGAACCACAAAACGGAGGGGAGATACACGAGTCTCCAAAAGGACTCCGCATGCTCTAAAAAGGCGGATCAAAGGAGGGACCATGCTAAAATGTTCCTGGAACATGCAAACTAGTTTGAAGAAATGTATGCATATGCATAATTTTCTATGAATATGCATTTGGATGATGCAATAATGAAACGATGTAAATTTTGGACCCTGTAATCATCGGGTGCTTTTGGCTGAGTGCCAATCACCCACTGCTGTCCCCTTTGCTTTATTATCTTTGTCCCCTACTGTCCTTTATTAAACTTTTTAAATTCTAACTGGAAGAAAAACTTCATTTTTCACAATGAAGAAGTACAGTCACCAAGCAAAATTAATCTCAGTACCTTGTGTCAATGTATTGGTGTCACAGGCAGAATGGGATCTTCACACAAAGTTCATTAGAGAAGTCCTCCCACTGAGTTACAAGGTACAGAAAAGACCCCTTTGCTTCCTATCCTCCTTCTCAGAGCGGAGCCTGTGTGTGCCTGGATCCAGTCTTAGCCCCAGACTTAGTCAATGGTTTATGTCTAAAGGATTGCATAGATGTAATTAAACCTTTATACGACTTGGTCTTTCAGGATCAAAAATGGTAAAAAAAAAAAAACACTAGTATAAATAAATTATTTAAGTTGATTTTGATAATGATTAAACTAAAATATCTTAATCAGAATTATTTATTGCACAGTATGGATAGCTATAACTATAGCACACTATATTTTAAGCAATATCAAAGCAATTCTATCAAAGCTAACGAGCCCCTACAATTATTATGCAGGTATTGATGTTACTCACCCATGCCATCATACTCATACCCAAGAAGGGGTATGTTAGGAAAACCTACCATTAAATGTGGGACTGGAATTTTATAATATAAAGTATAAGGTGATTTGCTGTCAGTCATGTGTCAGCTAAGCATCTTTAGATCATTTTTCATTGCAGTTAATCATTGGTTCCTTTATCAGCTATTTTATTAGGTCTGCCACATCTTCACTGGTGCCAGTTTCTACTGTTCTTCCTCAGGGTCTTTGACTTTGGGGTTGATGAGTAAGGCTCTTAACAGCATTCTTCAACAGCAAAAGCAACATGACATTCCCTTTTCCATTCACCTTTGATAGCTTTGCAAAAAGGGTATTTTTCAAGCTGTTTTATCCCCACTCCAGACATGCACCCTGCTGCTCTGGGTGTAGGTGTCCAGGTGTTGGCAGTGGGGACAACAAGGCCTTTTTGAGGAGCAGCCAGGGCTGCCCCAGTCTGGACACAGCCAATTCCAGACAGCTTAATGGACCTACCACAGGTTGTGACTGGGCCCCTCAGCCATGCCTGTGGCATTTAAGGAAGATCAGGCTTAAGAAAGGGTAAAATGATGCGCAAATGGTGAAGAGCAACTGAGAAGCAGCTCTACGAGCTCTAAGGTCAGGGGAGTGGGAGGAGGTGCTCCAGGTGCTGGAGAAGGATTCTCCTGCAGCCTGTGGAAGACCACTGTGGAGCAGGTGGACATGCCCTGAAGGAAGTTGCAGCCCAAGATGATCCCATGCTGCAGCAGGCTCTCTTTTTCTCCTCCTGCTCTGCTAAGGAGGTGGAGTGGGAGAGCAGCTGTGTGGGTGTCTGGCAGCCAGCCAAGGTCAGCCCACCACAGTCAATTTTCCTTTTATGTCAAGCCCCAGAAATACTGGTGTAGTGCAGGGAATATTTTATTCCCTCCTGACATCCCTAATTAAAATGAAATAGTATGCATACAGCACTGAAGCCTGATACAATAGAAATTGTCAAAACTCATGTAATTATTTGGTGTGCGTTTCATCAACAATCCTGGTCCTACTTCCTCTGAACTCAATTTATTGAATTCAGTGCTGTTATTACATCTTTTAATGAAAATATTTCAAGACTTGAACCTGACTTTTTTCTATGTTTAAGCTGGATACAGACCTCTGCTTTTCTTTAGTTTCTCATAAATTTCCTCAGTGGCATATCTTCATACCTCTACTATTCTTTTTTTTTTTAGCACCTCTCTACCGCTCCATATTCTGTCCTACCCACCAGTGTCTTCTTCTCAGATAAAATAAATGGGTCACAAGGTAACATTCATTAAAATTCTGTAATGCAGAAATAAAGCATTAGAATGTATATAGAGAATGCTATTTTCTTCCTTTTGTAACTATCAGGACCATAATTTTATTTTAATAATCTCTCATCTCCATACAAGACCTAGTCTCGCCTCCATGAATCTAACCCCCGATGACAAGACATATTTGGCAACTGTAATGTTCTAGTTACCGTGACAAAATTAGTATTTATATTCCATACAATCCTTCCAATGCCACACAATTCATGCACTTAGTGTTTATGCTATTCATAAGTGACAAACCAATTGTAATTTAACTTCAGTTACTTTACCTGCTATGTCTCTTAGCTATGTAAGACAAAAAAAAGAAATCTCATACCATCCCACCTAGCTGGGCTATGAAAAACAAAGGGAAATTTTGCATATCTAATGCTTATAATACATAAGGAGTACAGATTTGTCATGTCTGCAATATTCAAGAATTTCTTAAGTAGGAATCATTCAAAATATTTGTCAACTAAGTCCTGAATGCAGTGAAAGGTAGTTACCTTCAACTTCTCTTTTCCCTAAAAATTCTTGAAATATTTGCAAAGTCTTTCTTTTTTCCCCCTGTATCTCTTTTCAGACATGAAAATACCAGGATTTTTTGGTTTGTTTTTTTGGTTTTTTGGTTTTTTTTTTACCCCTCTCATCTATTAGGAATATATCCAAAATCTGGATGATTTCTTTTTTTCACGCTGGTAATGATAGAAAGAACTTTTGTTCAGGGGATAAATAAATCAATTTATTTCTCTGGAGTTACAGAACAGGTTTCTTGAAGGCCTACCTGTCTATTTTTAGTCTTATCAAAGTCTTAACAAGTCTAACCAACAAGTTACTACTACAGTCAAAATGCCACTAACTCAGTAGAAATTGTATGCAGATAAAATAGACATATGTGTGTATTTTGAATATGTATGAGTTCTATATCTANAACACATTGACAGTTTAGCAAAGCCTATTGCAAGTAAAAATTTTATAAAATTAGACTTTAAAAAATAGATTTATTTCTATTTAAGTATATGTATTTTTAATAAATATAACCAATCTTCTGATAATTTACATCTATTTTTAAATTAAGTACAGTCATGGCTTTCTTCAATCTAGCATGCTTCAACAAGATTTAATAGCAATAATAACAAGGATATGTTGGTCCAATAAAACCAAGGAATTTCCAGAAGTGAAATGACTTGTTCCATGAGAATTTCAGTAAGTTTTTAAATTAATCTCCTTTACACTTCAGAGTTACTAAACATCTTTAATCCCCACAAGTGTTCAACACCTCTTTTTTGTTGTATGAAGTTTATGTGTGTAATTTTAAATACAGCAAATACAAACATGATTTCTTTTTTTAGTATATTGATAACAAAGGTTTTGATTAGCTATTTAAATAGACATTTGACTGACAATGGTGGGATATAGTTTTATCTATATTGTCTCCTACTGTGTACTTAGAACATAATTTACTTCAGAGTTAAGCAAGTTGTGGTCTCAGAAAACAAATGTTCAGAATTCAGTCTTATAATGAATCTTGCTTAAGCTTCATTTACAGTATTCTTATCTCTGTTTCCCATTAAAATATTTCAGACAATGGCAAGTGTTATCTGTATTTGCAAAAACATAGATGTTCTTTAAACAGATGACTGCTTACCAAGTGTTGAAACAAGCAACTTCAAGACTTCTGAAACTAATGAATAGTCTTGTGATTCAATTTCCATCTGGAAGTACCCAATTCTGTACAGAACTATTTATGACTGCAGGAGCATCCTCAGACGCTCTTTGGAAGATGAACTTCATGTTTCTTTTACATGGATATAAATTGAAACCAACTCATGCAAATTTTCTTCCTCTCTTGCAGGCCAGCAGTCTTGTTAGTCATGAATAAAATTATGTCAAATTGTTCAGTTGTCAGATTATTCTCTTCTCTAATCTAACCCTTTGTTCTTCTCATTCCTGGTGTAAGGAATCAATTTTTAAGGAGGCATTAGGAAATAAAGTAATGTGAAGAAATTCTCATCAAAGTAGTATTCAGAAATTATTCTTAAAATAAACCTATGTTTATGAGCACACCCATTTGTATGTATGTATAACTTAGGGGGGTTTTTTATGCTGCTGCAATTTTATACCTGAACTACTTCAGACAGGTACTTCTAGTGGAAGTAAAGGTGAAAGAGAGATAATAGATTTTTAATTAATGAAATGTATGAGATGTGAGAGAACTAATGGAAGATCCCAGAGAAGCATAAACACAAAGTGTCAAAATTACACATGAGGAAAAAAGAACTGCTGCAGATGTTAGTGATCCATTTCTGGTGTTCTTCAAGACAGGGAGAAAGTATAAATATTGATTAAACAGTCTATGGAACTTGTTAGATCTGAAGTAAGTGAATAATTCATCTTAGTTTTTATTTGACACTTATAAAAATTTGACTGGATAATAGAATAAGATGCACATGTTGTTTGGATTTTTTTTCCCAGTTATGCCTGCTTAGCAGTAAAATCTCTAAATTCCCACACTTGACCTAATGGAAGAAATAACAGCACCTTGATTTCTGTATTTGAGCATATTCCCTTGTACTTTGTGTATAGGTGACTAGAACTGGTTGCTACTGAAGGAAACAATACAGTCATCAATCTAAAATCTAATTTCAACAAGATTTACGTCATATCTCAAAGAGACTAAACAAAGAAATTGTGTTTTGTAGTAGAAAGGGTACATGAAAATGTACAAGTGTGAATATATCTGATTTTATCATGGAACATTTGATTGTTTTTTTCTAAGAAAAATAAAATTTATTTTTTACCTGTGCATAAGTACTATTTTTGTGTGAAATAATACGCTCCCATTAAGGACTCTATGGCCACTCCAGCTTTATGGTTTTGGAAGTCTATTATTCAGAGAAAATTTAAAAAAAAAAAAAAGGAAAAAGGTTTCTTCTGTTTGACAAACAATTAGTTCAGGGGAGACTTTGTAAACTGAGTGCTGAACTGTCAGAAATGGGCACTGAAGTTCCAGTTATTAGAAAATCTGTGTTAGTACTTTTGTAAGTAACAAAATACATCTTTTTAAAGACTCTTTCTACCTCTCTGTTTCTGGATTTTTTTGCCAGTACAATCTCTAGAGAAAAAGAAATTGTTCAGACATTGTTTTCTGAAGCCAGTAGAATGAAACCTCACAAAACCATTCTCTTTTGAAGGGATAATTTGTGAACTGAACAGACAACTTTTGCAGCTAACTATGTGGTTTCAAGTAACTTCTCTCATTTCAAGAATATTGATTTGGAATCATGGTGACTTTTCAACAACTAAATGTCATGTAATACACATTTCACATTACATATGCAATTTTATTTGTAATATGATATGATTTTATACGATATGATATATTAAGATAAATTTTAATATGTGTGTAGACACTTTACTATCTATTTAATAGCTGTTCATGCTAGAAGACATATGTTTTTTGTAATTTGTTTCCTACTTACTTCAGTGACCAACAGTGTAGGTGTAGGTGTGTGTTTCCACGGTCAGTGGAAATAAGCAATTATTCTAAGAAAAAGTAGCATTCTGGCAAGAATTTTAAATAAGGTGGCATATGTTATAGAAGTGCTCATTTCTCTTTACTAATTTTAAAAAAACAACACATCTATATATGATCACATAAGTCCCAGTCTAAGTATCTACCAGATCAAATCAAATACCCTTCCATCACTTAAAGTATGTATTCATATACAGGCACTTCTTTTCACTTTAAAGAGTTCTGAGTATGTAAAATGTCTTGTAATTGTGTGAAAGTGAACTATTTTTAATTTTGTCCAAACTCATTCATTCTAAAAGGTTTCTTTCAACAGCAATTTCAAATGTATCTTGGGAAATATGAATCATTTAAGTCACTCAGTTGTTATTTTCAATTAGATCTTAAAAGATAAGTCATGTTAAGCTGTGGGATGCCCTGAAAAACCTGGTTCTTATCAAAGCTGCAGTGTACCCTCTGTAGATATGAAAACACAAACCCCTTTAATCTCATTGTTGTGCACTGGAGCAAGATATCTTAAATATCTTAAATATTTCCTTCCAGGAAGCCCACTCAGGTGGACTTGGTGGGTGATGCTACATCTCTGGCAACAGTTTTTTACTGCATTGTTTATAAAATGTCCTTTGTACCTTTAACCACGTTGAGGTTACAAGTAAAGTGTGATTTGTGTGAGAGA
Organism: Machaerirhynchus nigripectus; assembly: GCA_013397975.1. Classification (NCBI taxonomy): domain Eukaryota; kingdom Metazoa; phylum Chordata; class Aves; order Passeriformes; family Dicruridae; genus Machaerirhynchus; species Machaerirhynchus nigripectus. The sequence continues at coordinate 144,120 of VZRQ01009489.1, read as the reverse complement.
AAAACTCCATGAAATGCTGAAAACCTTTTTTAGGATTTTCATGTGTTTTCTGGGCTTCCTGTTTCAGGTACACATTTTCACTCTACTAACCACAGTACTTTTATAATAGAGCTCAGTGAAGCATGAGCCAGACAGCACCTATTAATCACATCATTTGTCTCTGTCTTATTGAACATGACTGTATTAAAAGCAAACAAAAAAAGAGAAAGAAAACACACATCATGGAGAAAGGAAAAAAATATTCATCTTCTGTTTCAATATCTTTTCCCACTCCGTATTTTATTTGAAAATAAATTGAAACTAAATTTACATATATTTATGTAGTACCTCAAGAATGCTGTTAGTTTAAAAAAAAAATCATAGCATTTTCTAACTTCACAGAGCCTTCTTTGCTAAGACTAATACCAAAAGTGGCTCAAGAATAGTTTGTTTGCTCAGCATATTATGATTGTATTTTCCTAATTTGAATGGAGACATTAAATATTCAGAATTCACTAAGCATGAAGGCATATAAAGGCAATATAAAAATGTGAAAACATTAAAATTATTTGAGTGAAAAAAATTCTTTGTTGTAAGTATCTTTATTGTTAGACAAAATCACAGCAATGAATATAATGACAGCAACTAAAACAAAAATACAAATTTATTTTTTAAAAGTATTTGGAAAACACTAGTATAATCAGGCTTCAAAATTAATACTACAATACTTAAAAAATATTCAGCTCATCTTGACTCTCTGTTACATTGTGCCATAATAGCTACAGGTTCCTGGGTTGTATGACTACAGAAAAGCTACTGTATGCATAATATTTTTCCTCTCATGCCTTGTTTGATTTATCATCTGTTGTTACAGAATGTGTAAAGATTGCTCAAAAGAAGAGCAATAGCTGAAAAGCAACAAAATCCTGCCACAGAACATGCTATATATAAACAAAAGTTTTATGGGTATAGTTAACTGCAAAAACATAAGTAATACCAGCCTACTCTGTTCAGCCTCTAAACAAACACTTGATTCTTTCTGAAGTCTGAAATGTTGCAAACTTAAGTGGCTTCTCAAAGAGTCAAAATCAATGAACAAAATATTAGCAAAAGTGATGATAATCAGTGTTGCAGCAGCTGAGCCAGCAGCTGTGATGGCCAAGGGGCCAAAGAGCCCCAGAACAGGGGCATCCCACTGGTGGGCTAGCTCTGAACTCTGAGATCACCCCCAGAGTCAGGGTGAGAAAAGCCGCTCCCATCAGGGCTGGGGGTTCTGTGTAGATTCCGTCAGTGTGGCTGGCCCTTTGCCATACACCCCTCTTATCCCTTAAAGGGTTGTAATCCAGTCCCCCCTCCGCCCCTTCCTTCTCCCCACTGGTTGTTGTGTGACCCCGCCTCCCACCTGTACCCCCGTATAAGTGTGTCACAGCCCTCAGGTCACTCTCTTCCGTCCATGGACACCCTTGTTGTGGTTTGGTAATAAAGCCCATTCATTATGGTAAGTTTGGTCATGATAAAATTGTGAAAGAGCCCCAGTGATCTTGTAATAAAAATAAAAAAAAAAAATAAAGCATACATACAATCCTTTCAAAACATAGTGATATTATCTATAATTTTCCTCAGATACTGTCTTTTTGTAACATAAAAAAGCAAAGGGATCATATATGGAAAGCATGCTGTATCAACCTCAGTGCTGTTCACTGTGACATATCTGATAAAGTAACAGGCAACAACAAGCTATAGCACGTTTTGGTACAGCAAATATGGTTGCACTGTAAAGAAAGCATTAAAATTACTTATAGTTTGGAAAGTAAATTCTAACTTTACAAAACCATGACTCCAAACTATCAAAAAACCCAAAAAGCCCCTAATGAGACCAGCCAAATCTTATGTCTCTCAGGTTCACAAGCAGTAAAATATCGTATTAAAAATCCAGAGGGTTGTTGGGTTTGGTTGGGGTTTTTTTAAAGCCAGTTATAGAATACTAAGTATGCTTCCTAGTTTCCAAGAATAGTATACAGGTTTGGGTTGTGACAGAGTGAACAGTGTTGTTTTGTTTTTCTATTACTCCTGTAAAGAGTTTTGCTGACACTTTGAGGTCCACACTATCCCTCTGCCACCCCTTGGAACTGTCCTGATCTTTGTTCATGCTTTTAAACAGTGGAAGCAGTATTTTAGTTCACATGAAAGATTGTTCTCTGTAGATCAAATGTTTCTGCCAGGCCTGTTTATCTCATTACAATAATAAACCACAAATGGGCTCCAAAAAAAGTGCCTTGCATTTCAATTTGTTTTCCTTAAGCATATCTTCAGAGATCAAAATGTAAGATGAAACACAAATCTGCTTTTGTTGACTTGTATCCTTTGTGTATTATGACAAGTGAATTATTTGAGGCCTGGTGGGAATACATTATGGGGTATATTATGGTCCTGAGAGCCTGTAGATATCTGCAGGAAAATATAGATTTTAGCTATTAAGTCTATGATTCTTGTCAGGACGTGCTGCTTGTGGCATGGAGTGTCTGTCTTCTGTGGGGAAGCACAGGGACCTCAACATTAGAACCTGGTTGTGATAAATGGGTATATAAGGATTTTGAGAAACTTCTCATGGGAGCTGAGTTTTATTTGAAGTTGCTAAGAGAAAAGGAGTTCATTAAAATACTCAGTTGCAAAACCAGTGAGCTAATTACATTTCATCAAATTCATCAACACTTAACAATTTTATTTCTGGTTTGGAAAAAAACCTATCCAGAGATGTTATTTAGGGAGACCAAAAATGGGAAGCAACTCTCCCAGTCTAGTTGTCTACATATCCACTGTAAGACTACATTAGATTCTTTACAGAAGATATACCTCCAGCTGGGAGGTCTGCAGTAGCTTCACCCCAGTCAAATAACCCATAGGACAGCTGCAATGGAAAAAAATCCGTAATATTGTTGCATCCATTTCATTTCTTCCATGCTACACACAATCAGTAGGAAAAGAACTCCCATAAAAAGCTGTGAAGCCACTACTTCACTTTCATCCGAACCCCTTATTAAAACATTACGATGATGAGGCTCATAGGAAGTTAATCACTAGGCAGGTGGCAAACTTGAATAACTGTGATTACTGATGCTACCTTGCTTAATATACCCATAATTTATTCAGTGAATTCTGCAGTTTGTCTCACTAATCTACTCTGGTTCTTAGAAGCTTTTGGGGACTGCGATTAACATTTTTTTGGAATTTCAATCAAGAGACGAAAAGGTCCATTTCAAAAGACTTAATAATTTTCAAACTTTTCTCCTTTCTGATTTTTGATTAGCTCAAGAATAAATTTAAAAACTTACTTTTCTCTCTTTGTATTCAGAAAATCAGAGAGAAACAGTGATGTTATAATTTCCTGCTTGCCATACTTGACATCTCCCATCATTGTTCTGTGAAATTTCTTGAGCCAATATGACATAATGTATCCACTTCCCAGACTGGATAGATCTTACATCTAATAAATTATACACACTGACCATACAAGTATCAAAATGGGAAGATTCTTTTACATATTAAGATTCAAAACCTTTTTTTTTTCCGCAATGACTAAAAATAGTACTGAAAATGGTAATTTGTACTGAAAATGTACAACATTGAATGATTTTCTAAAGATCAGGGACATCGACTAAGATAGAGCAAACTGCAGTTTGACCTTTTTTCATTTTCTTTTCATTTTTATACCAAAATTAAATAATGGATCACTTCCCAATTACTAAAAAAGCATGCAAAGAATACTTGGAAAGGAATTTTACTCTCATTGTTCTGAAAAAAGTACATTGCATAGCTCTCCTCCACTGAAGAGTTTTGACTTTCCATTTAGTGTTTATTTGGTTTTTATAGAGTATCACCATTCGTTTGCACTTCAGCTTCAATAACTGCTGTTATTGCCTAATATAAACTCATCAGAGGGAAAGAACACTTTCCCGCAATGTGTTTCATATATTGTAAAGTGCTGTACAAAAAAAAGAGTACTACAAAGAAGAAAGAAAAGTAGCAAAAGGATGAGTTAATGGCACTGAGATATGAGAAAGACGTAGGTACAAATGAAAAAGCAATTAAAAAAAAAAATAAAATAAAGACAAATTCCAAGCACTAGGCCTGGTTTGGGTTTAAAATAAAAGTACTAAACGCCAAAAATAATGGAGAACAATTACCTTGATTTTAACTTTATCCTGTTAATCAGAGTGTCATAATACAGATAGTATTGTGTAAAGACCTCTAAATCAAAGAAATAGAAGGACCAAGCCAGGAGAGATTACAAGTATTTTAAGCATTTAAAGTAGATATGCAAGCTGTATTAAAATGAAGAAGTAGGAATACATTTAGGAATAAGGAATTAAGAAGTAATTTATGACAGCTCCTATCTTTATAAATTATACAATAGACAATTGAAGAAAATAATCTATAGAGCCATTTTTTTTTAATTGGCAATGAGAGATGTAAAAATTTGATACCTCGGGAACACTTGCTGAATATAGTAAAATTAATTTTATGAGAAAACTGACACAAAGACAAAATTAAAAGTTCAGCTGTACCAGTTGCATATATGTTTATTGTTAATGGAAAAATCACTTAGATACAAAACCAGAAATGGGTATATCTAAAGACACACATCTAATTTGAGAACCATTTGAAGTCAGTTATATACAAAAGCTTTCATGAACCATTTTTCTGTAAAAAATATAACCAGACAGGATCCTAAGTCAGACTTGTGAAAATTCAGAATCTAAATTCTGAAATTAACACCATGAACATGTCAATAATATAAAGTCCTAAATACAAGAATGTGAATTGTGGAGGCTGGTGGGCCATGAGGTGGGGGGGGAGGGGAGGGGGGGGGTCCCCTGGAAGGAAGAGTCCTANACCCCTTTCTACCTTATCTAGAAGGTTCTTCTATTTCCATATTCCCCCCATTGGTCCTTGCTCCCTTGCTACTCCCTCAGGGTTTCCCCATTGGCTCCCATACCCTAGTCCTGCCTGTGTACTGACCCCGTGCCCTCAGAGTATTGGTCCCTGATGCTCTCTCTCCACCCCTACCCACCCCATATATAAACCTGGACCCTTCCTCTTTCACTCTCTCTTCTCTCGCTCCTTCATCTCCCTCTATGGATCTACTTCACACATGTGTCTGGAATAAACTTCTCCCGTGGACTGTACACGAGGACCCTTCCCGACTTTTTGTTGTTGACTTTTTGAAGAAGCTATCTGGTTCGTGTGTGCATGTGTGTGCGTAGTGGCCTGCCGAGTGGCTCCCAGCTGGAGACGCTTTCGGAAGGTTACGGCGTACCACCATCTGACCTCTGCTGTAACAGTGAATGGCAATATTCTAGAAAAATAATATTCAGTCATCCAAAGCATGACCCAGGTAGCATGATAAGTAGTTCTGTAGTCATTATACTCTCCAAAAACAAGAGGAAAAGATCCTCTCCTAAAACTAAGTATATTTACTTGGAGCTATTTTATAGCTCAAAGGTAGGAAGTTTAGTCTATGAATTTTTCCTTTTCCTTTTCCACATTTTTACTTTTGTAGGAATGCTCAGAATATCAATTAACCTTTAATTAATAAAGGGGAAAGAAAAATAGTAACTCAAAATTATTTGAGAGGAATGTGGGTATTTTCACACAAAAAGAATGCTTTTACCTCTTCTCTCCTTAGAAGAAGTACCTTAATAGTTAGGGCTCAAATAACATTATTATGGCACACATTGCAGAGGGAAATGTCATGTACAAGCTTTGTGGCGTGCATTGAAGAAAAAATACATAATTATTCTAGCTCACTAATTAAACTGGGATCATTAGTTCGCTAAATATAGAAACACTGCATCAGAGAATAGACAGAGAATCTGTGAATTTCATTAGGCTTTTTTTGTCTGAAGGTAGCAGGGTCAAAGAAGGAGATTGTTGGTTTTTCTTTTTTCAATAAAAGTAAATCTAATGATTCAGGAACCACAGTAAAGGATAATAAAACCAGATTTTTAAGCTGCATCAAAAAGGAGTGCAACACCATGATGAAAATAATAAGTGTTTGATTTTTGTTAAACATCATCCTTTTGATTCCTAAGAACTCCCTTTCCAACAACAGAAAAAGGAGAAAACTCCCAGAAAGAATAATGTTTTATAGCACTAACCAGCACCATTTTGTCAAATTAGGCCTGAGGTATTTGGATCAAAAAAAAAATTTCCAGAAGCTAGGAAGTTTTGTCTGACTGGCTTTCATTTGAGGAGTTTTCAGATGTAAACCTAAAAGAGTATTTTGAAATCCTCACTATTAGCATTTTTATGTTATTATTTTACTATACCAACAACAATTTTGGTCTCTACAATGGCAATGCTAAAAGTATTTCTCTAAGAAACTATGGCAGGAAGGGGATAAAGTTACATTAGAGGTAAGAGAGAAGGGATTGTGGATGATATTGCAGGCCGCAGATCAGGGAAATACAAAGAACAACAACATGAGACACTTCAGAATTTTGACCTTACTTGACAAATTCATTGAAATAAATTAGGATTAAGCGCTGATATTTGTGGAGTTTTTGATATGAAAGTTATATCAAGTATCAAGTTCACTATTTGATCTGGAAAAACTTTTTTTATCAGTAGATTTCTGCAAAATTGTCAAAGAGGTGTCAAATGCTATATGGGTAGATTCTTAATGAAAAGCAATGCAACATCTAAATAACTATTCCAGGGTGTTAATTAGAACAAATATTGAATTTTTATGACACTTCTGTCAGCTTTCAGTGCTTTGATTTCAGATCAGCATATTTCTTTTTTTCTCCACTTTAAGCCAGTAACTTTCATGTTTATGTGGTGAAATTCTGCGAACAGTAATGACATTTCAGTAAATTAATTAAATGGCTTAACTAGTTTTCAGGTCACAGGTAAGAATTAATTTGGTCTTTACAATGCTATTTCCTATTTTCACGAAAAAATGCCCTGTCAGAAATCTTTTCAAGGATGGACATAATTTGTTACTTAGGAAATACATAGAAATGGACTGTCAGAGACATAGTAAGTCATGCTGTGAAGTTCTGAGGAGACACACTCTTTGTCTGATCCTTTTCAAGCTTTGTTGGCATGCACTTTTAGAAGCATTTCACTCAAGTGTCAAAAGATATATCCTTGTAGATTCCTAAAGAAAATTAGAGCTAAGTGAAGATAAAGAGATTTCAGTATTTCTATGTTATAGAATGTCACAGAGAATTAAAAATGGAACCAAATAAACAAAAAAAAACCCCAACAAAGCCGACAGAAATCTGACATATTTTGGCATAAAACAAACAGTGTGGAAAAATCATTACTGGCATTGTATTCAAACAACTGAATTTGGCACACTCAGAAAAAAAAATTATAAAAAAGGCAGTGAAAAAGATTTTACTGAAATAATTTTATATAGGCCAAAAAAGCAATTTTTCACTTAAAGATATTAGAAAAAGTATGCAGTGGGGGGATCACTAAGTACTAAGAAAGGCAAGAAATCAGATTCCCCCCCCCAAATCAGACTTAATTTGGTAGAAAAAGTTATATCAGTTTCAAAAGAGACTGAAAAAACCCCACAAAAATGCGTGTAAAATCAGGTCACTAAGAGCTCCTGCAAAAAGTTAATTTCACTCATTGATTCATTTGCGATGCCAGCCTTCTTTTACTCTTTTGGTTTGGGTTTTTTCAGTAGTTTAGTCATTAACCAGGTTTCAGCACTTGGTGCTGTTAGCTAGAAAAAGTATAACTTAACTAATTTTCTGGGGCTTGTGATTTTTCTGCAGGCTTGAAACTCTTTAGCAGGCTTGCTAATTCACAGAAACCATTCAAGAAACAAAGTAGGTCTATTATGGAATTGTATCAAATAGGTGCTTGCAGTTTCACTTGGTGTGGACATGAAAGCTTAAGCAACACCACTGGATTGATTGCATCTTGCGTTGAACTATGAAGTTCATTTGAACCTAAAGCTCAAAAAAAAAGTCATGGAGTACAAGACCAAGGCAAACAAAACAAGTGAGTAGGAATTATATAAAAGTTCTTTATATCAAACTGCAATTTATGTGTCTCTGTTTATAACTTATTTTCAATTGTCTTCTCAATAAATTATTACTTATTTTCAATTATTGTAAAGCAATCATAAATTCATAATTAATTTCTGTCATTCCTCAGATGTACTGGAAATATTTTAAAGTAAATTTTGCAATGATACACCACAAATAAGGGATTGCCTGGAAGTTAGAAGGTATCTTATTCACTTATGGATGAATAGTGTTAGAGGAAAGTACAGATATTGCTAGAGGAAAATATATTGTGGCCAAGATGAGGCCAACCTGCCATAGCTCCAGGTTTATCCAGGTTTAACCAGCAGGAAGGCTGACACAGGCACAAGCACACAGAGCACATGTATCACAGAATCACAGAAGCACAGGGTATGCGGAGTCAGCTGGGACCCACAAGCATCGAGTCCAACCCCTTGCCTTGCACAGGCCCATCCTTAAAACATATACACCACATGCCAGGGACATGGATAACAGGCAGACCCTCAGAGCACTCACACAAACCCCTCGTTGTTCCCAACAGGTAAACCCCACTCTGCTTTCACCTCTAGAGATACACAGAGTGGTCTGTCTGGGACTCCCACGGTGATGGAGCTGAGAGTACCCTGACAGAACATTATTTGGTGCCCCACTCCTGGCATTGTCTCTCTGAACTCGTCCGTGGGTGTCTATATGAGATTGTATCATATAACCTAACATGTTGATTCAAAGGTGGCTCAATTAATCTTCCTTGCAGCAGAATAAGAATCTCATAAATCAATGTGAAAGGTCAAAGTTAGGAGAATGTATTATGATTCAGTGTTAAATTTTCTTTGGATAAATACGTATTTATTTTAAAGAGACTCTTTGGTTTAAGAGGTCCATCTAATGTGATGGAAAATTACTCATATGATGACATAAAATTCTTCATGTCTATCCTGAGTTAAGTATCACTTGAAGAGATCAGAATTTTAAAAAAGGATTGAATTTTTCTAACAACACTTCTTTTTCATGAGGCTTTATTCTGACTAAATACTCCTTATTTTTTCTGTACATTTCTACTTATATATATATTTAGTTGCACTTTGATGAAATAAAATTAACACTGACAAAATCCTTCATTACAAATTGTAGTCTATACACTGTCAAAATTTTTCACTAAACAGTTGTGAGATTCTGTTATTAATGGTAATGCAATAGAAATTTCATTTTAAATGAAGAAAGAGATATATTTCATTAAAGGACTCTTTCCTACAAATTAGTTACTACAGGGTTTCTGTTTTTACAGCTCACTAAAATTTGCTGAAGTCACCTCCTGGAGTTTTGCCTGAAGAGTTTCTTAGGAATTACACACCTAGAAATTTCTTTTTTCTTATAACATACACAAACCAATGACAAACCATTAGCATTGAAAGTTGTCATTATAATGTGTTATCTTCTACTGCATATCACCTGCAGTTAAATAGAAGCCTATCATTTAATTGTTATATTTGAAATCTATTTACTCCTGTTTATATTCTCCACATGAGTATTTCACACTCTTTGTCTTTATGTGAATGTGTAAGATATTACAGCGTTATGCCTTTACAATTCATGGAGTTTGGTGGCTTCCAGTATTTTAATTGAAGCATTTTCCTTGGAGAATGCACAAACTCAGAAATAAAACATTTTGCTCAGAGTTTGTAAGAGTCCCTAAAGTTTAAGATTATTCATATCACTTCATTTGCACATTTACACAGCAAACATTTTAATCTATAAAACCAGTAACATCTATCAGAAGAGTTGTTTACAAAATGGTTACATCGCAAACTTGCTTATTAATGATAAATTATTTTCATTCTCTATTTGCTATGAAATACTGTTTGGCTTTTACTTCCAGGACACGCACCCAAGTTTGTTTCTATATGTCTGATTTATCTTTATAATGTGTAGCCCCTTCTCTTTTCTGTACCTATTTTTATCATCTATGCTTTCTGTCCTGGTTTTGGCTGGGATAGTTAGTTTTATTCTTGGTAGCTGGTACAGTCCTGTGTTTTGGATTTACTGTAAGAATAGTGCTGACAGCACAACAATGTTTTAGCATTTGCTAAGTAGTGCTTACTCTAAGTCAAGGACTTTTCAGGTTCCCATGCTGTGCCAGTGAGCAGGTGCACAAGAAGCCAGGAGGAAGTGCTTGAAGTGACAAGAAGTCAGTTCCTGGTGAGCAATTTTATTGTGCATCACTTAATGTTCCTCGGTTTTATTCTTCCCTCTCTCTCTCATGATTACGATTTTTATTATTGATTTTTTAATGATTATTACATTTTACATTATTTCACTTATTAAGCTGTTCTTATCACAAACTACAAGTTTCTACTTTTTTTCTGGTTCTCTTCCCCATCCCACACGAGGAGGCAGGGAGTGAGTGAGCAGCAGTGTGGTACTTAGTTGCTGGCTGGGGTTAAACCACAACACTTACAAGTCAACTAACCAAGCTAAACATAAACTCTTAGTGGCAGCACATATATTTGGTTTTGAAAGCAGGTTTTTCTGTTTCTTGTATGGAAAAAAATTTATCTATGGAAAACGCAACTCTTGGTAAATCAAGTTGGTCTAATAAAGCTATTGTCTCTCTGTGAGAAGTTAATCTGGTTTATGTCTTTAAGTCAAACCTACAGCAATGCTATTTTATCAAGAAAAGAAACTTGCAGAATGAAAGTCATGCAACTATAGATGTCATATGTAAGAAGCTGTACTGGTCTGGCACAGCCTGGTTTTGGGTAGCAGGGGGGCTGCAAAGATGGCTCCTGTGAGAGACTGCTGGGAGCTTCCCACCATGTCCGGCAGAGCCAGTGGCTGATGGCTCTGAAGATGGACATGCTGCTGGCCAGAACTGGGCCAATGAGAGAGACTGGTGACGACTCTGTGATGACATATTTAAGGAGAAAATCAAAGTCAGGGGGTTTTAGCTTCTAGTCAGAGAACAGGTGGAGGTGAGAACATGTGAGGGAAAACAACATGGTGACACCAAAGTCAGTGGAGAAGGAGGGAGAGGAGGTGCTCCAGGTGCCAGAGCCGAGATTCCTTTGCAGGCCGTGGTGAAGACCACGGTGAAGCAGCTGTGCCCCTGCAGCCCATGGGTCCACAGGGGATGCAGAGATCCACCCACAGCCCCTGGGGGAGGTGCCCAC
>VZRQ01009489.1:68104-132874 GCA_013397975.1 Machaerirhynchus nigripectus | reverse complement strand
GTGGGAGGGACTCACGCTGCAGCAGGTGCGGTTTGGCTGCTGCTCGTGAGAGGGGACCCACGCTGGGAAGTTCACGGAGATCTGTCTCCCATGGGAGGGACCCCACGGCCTCACAGGGAAGGGCTCTTCTCCTGGAACAGCAGAAGAAAATCCTGGTGATGGACTGACCAAAACCCTCCTGCCCTGCCTCCCTGTGTTGTTGGTGGGAAGGAGGGAGGGGCTGGGGGTAGGGGGGGAAGGTGTTTTAAGGGTTTATTTTACTTCTCATTACTCTCCTCTGATTCTGTTAGTAATAAATTTCACTTAGCAATCAAGGTTGAGCCTGTTTTGCCCTTGAAATATTTCTCCTGCTCTCCTTTATCTCACCCATGAAGCCTCTGTTAACCCTTTTCCCTCTTTTCCCTCCTTTTGCCCAGCTGTGGCAGGGGAGGGTGAGCGAGCGACTCTCGTGGGTGCCTGGCATTGGGCCAGTGTCAAACTATGACAGAAGCCTAAAAATTCATAGACATAAGATGATTTATGCATCACAACTTTTTGCAGATTTGCAAGTACAATACTTTGCATCATCTACCAGTCTGTTATAAACCCCTGACATTGTATCAATTTCTCTATCTTGAAGAAAATTCCTCTCAGTACCGTTCTGGGTTTTAGGGATTTTTTAGACCCTAAAACATCCTGTAAACATGATTGGGATAGAATAATGTGTAGAGAAGGTAGTTGATCAATTCGGGTTTGGATTGACTTTTCTAAATAATATGAAACTACAAAAAATTCAATATTATTAGATGAATATGTGTCATAAAAAGACTATGTAGATTACTCAGTCTGCATTTTCTACAGCCACTTTTACACAAGTACATCTTCAAAACCAGTCAAAATATTACCCATTTTGTGAAAACCAGACACATTTGGGGAACCAGGTGCTCAATTAAAAGTCTCTCTCTTCATTAAAATAGCATTACAGCATAGTTAGCTAAGGTTGGCAGAAGTCACGTGGGAGAACACAGATTTCCATGTGGAAGAAACTCTGAAATAACTCTGAAATTAGCATGGTCTGACAATCCAATTTAAAAACTCGTAGGCTGTAATCATGACATCAGATAGAAGGAATCTTAAGCTAAAAAAGAACAGATTTTAAAAGTCAAATCTGAAGTATTAAAGAATTTAATTATGGTAAGTATTCAAAATCTAAAAAGGGAAAGAAAAATATAATTTTTTTAATCCATAGTGTGACAGAATATAAAGCCTGTCTGCCAAAAGAGATGTTGAACTAGAAATAGTGCATAGGAGCACACAAAAGGTCAGTGCTGGTAGGGAAGTTTCTGTTCCTTTGTTCTTGGCCCTGGTGAGGTTTCCTCTTGAATACTGTATTTAGTTTTGGGCCCCTCACTACAACAAAGACACAGAGATGCTGAAGCAAGTCCAGAGATGGGCAGCAGAGCTGGAGAAGGGTCTGGAGAACAAGTCTGATGAGGAGCAGCTTAGGGAGCTGGGGGTGGTTAGCCTGGAGAAAAGGAGGCTGAGGGGAGACCTTATTTCTCTCTACAGCTGCCTGAAATGAGGTCGTAGTGAGGTGGGGGTTGGTCTCCTCTCCAAGGTAACAACTGACAGAACAAGAAGAAATGGCCTCAAGTTGCACCAGGGGAGGTTTAGACTGGATATTAGGAAAAAAATTCTTCCCTAAAAACATAGTCATGCATTGACCAGGCTTCCCAGGGAAGTGGTAGACTCAGTATGCCTGGAGTTGTTTAAAACACGTGTAGCTGCAACACTTCGGGACATGATTTATTGGTGGATGTGGCAGTGTTGGGTTAGCAGTTGGACTTGATGATTTTGCAGGTCTTTTGCAACCTACATGATTCTATGATTCTATGAAGAGAAAACAATGCTCCATGTATTGGAAAGCATGACAATAAATCAAGAACTGTAAGAGGTTTTTTTAATAAGAGTTTATGTAGTGCAGTCATGGTAATTTTCTTTCAATGCTACAAGCAGGAAATGCATTCTTCAAGTTGAGCATTGTCTTCCTTAACTATAATAGTGTTAAATGCCTTCCAAAAAATACATGGGTTTAGAGTGCCTAAAGATAAAGCTAAAAAATAATACGCGATTTATGATTGTGGTTTAATCCAGCAGGCACCTAAACACCACACAGATGTTTGTTTACTCCCCTCCCCTTGTGGGATGGGAGAGAGAATTGGGCAAAAAGCCAAATTCACTAATTGAAATAATGGTGGTTTAATGGGATAGAAAAGGAAAAAACATAATAATAATAGTAGAATTGGAATATAAAAAGCTACTGAATATTGAGAAATACATTTAGTGCTGGTAGCTCCGTGCAGCTCCTGTGCGAGCTGCAGGTTGAGCTCTGGGTGCCTGGAGCCTGAGATGAGGCCATGAGCTGGCGCCAACACTTTGCACTATAAAGAGCACGAGGACTTGTGGAGATGAGCACTCAGAGGCCGACACAGCAGTAGCTGAGGACCCAGTTGGAAGACCCCAGACTATACTACGCACAGACTGTGAGGGTATAAAAACCAAGGGAGTCCTTTGTTTAGAGTCTCTCCTCCAAGGCACCAGCTCCAACTGTTACTCCCTTTTTGAATGATGGTTAAATTATTTTAAGGATCCAGATGTCTGGGATTCTGTTCCGTGAAACCTGGGTTTGAGCTGCTAAGAAGGCAGTGTGTGTGGTGTGGATAAGGAGTTAAGTAGGGCACCTCTCAGCTCACTGGATCTGCTCCCTGCAAAGGGTCTTCAGCCCTATCTCGGGTGGTGCCAGTGTGATCGCCACAATGACTCCTGTATGGTCAGACAGGAAAGTTTCCCTAACAGTGATGTACACTGCAATTGCTCCCCACCAGCTGACTGGTGCCCAGCCAGTTCCTGAGCCACATCCCCTATCCAGCCTTGCCCCCAGTTTATATTCTGAGCATGATGCCATATAGTATGGAATATCCCTTTGGCTGGATTGGGCCTTCTGTCTGTGTCCCCTCCCAGCTTCTTGTGCGCCTCTTTTCCCTGCAGTATCCTCACTGACTAGGAGAGCGTAAGAGACAGAAGAGACATTGGCTTAGTGGAAACATTGCTCAGCAACCACTAAACATCAGTGTATTTTCCGCATTATTCTCATCTTCAATCAAAACCACAGCACTGTTCCAGCTACTCAAAAGAAAATTAACTCTATCCCAGCTGACACCAGGACAACAGTATATTTCATCTCTATTAAACTGTCTATGATCTCAGCCCATGAAATTTCTCACTTTTTACCCTTGCAGTTCTCTCCCTGATCCCACTGTGGGAAAATAAGCTGTCAGCTTTGTGGGGCTGAACTACCTATCAGGGTTAAATCATAACAACTGTGTTCCCCACTCTGGTTCACAGTACTCTGTGGGACATCCTGAAAACTTACAGGCTCCGTGCTCTCAGGTACTCCCACCCCTCTGCACTGACTAGTGAAGAATTTTTGAAAGGACAGCACTGCTACTCCCAGCCAGGTACCAAATTACTTGATGATATCTGCTCTCTTCCTGTACTGAATGGAGAAGGAGAGGCAGCACCTTTCGAAAATTGTAAGAGAATTCAGACTTTCACAGAAGAAGATCTTGTCCAGATTAGCAAACTGTGAATCACTTGATTACATCTCCAAAAGTGGAAGAAAATTTTGCTCAAGGGCTGTTGACAAATTACAAATAATAGTGGTGATTTGAATGGATCTATTTATTATTTTTGTCATCTACAAAATTAATTTTAGTATCAGACTCTGTGACCTTGACCCACAGATGACTCCAGTGGAAGTGAAATAATCAGGTTAACTTATTTTTGTCTTAGTTCATGTCCTAAGTACATATTCTAAATTACACTCTGCTAGATGAGTCAGTAACATAAAAGTTAATTAATTTCTTACAATATCTAATCAAAATCCCCTAGAGCAGAAATGCAAACTAACACCTAAGATCATTCCTCAAATTACAGCAAATCCAGTATGTATCAGATCAACATGTAAAGATCCTCTAGAAACCTTCTGCTTCCAATCTGCACATTTTCCTTTTTTTAGTTTTCCTTTTTTTCTGCATCAAAACGAGCATAAATTATGCTAACAACAATTTCTGTGTGAAGAACACCTAATGTAAAATACTCAAAGGTTTTCCAGACCTGCCAGTATAATTACTACTCTTATGAATTTATTTCCCTTTTTTGTTTCAGGTCTTAAAGTGAGATGTTACTTGAGGATGTCCATATAGGAAAACCGGTACATTCTTTCAGCTCCCATATGTCTGGGGAAACAAAATGTGAAAAGAGATCTGCTGCAAGAAATATAGTCACATATGTTTGATATTGACATCCTTTGAGGGAACTTTAAAAAAAGGTTTTCAGAAACTGGTGTAGTCATAGTTATCGGCTACATTAATCTGTTAATTAGCAAATCTGTAGAGGTTTTTCTGAAAAGGCAGTTTTCATTGGTAAAATCTGTTGGAATACAATATTTCTTAAAATACATCAAGATCATTAATAAAACCAAGAATACATCTATGAAACACTGTCTTTGTGCTAGGAAAATCAGGAGTTGTAGGCTATTTCCTCTGAGGCTGGGTAACTCTTTTTGACCCTAATGCCATAATTTCCATCCTGTGAATCTTGATACAAGTTTTGTGATTAACATACTGGAGAATGAGATTGAATCTCTAAACTGAAAAGCTGATGCAGAACTACTGAAAAGTGTTGGAAGTTTGAGATTGTGCATAAATAAACCTAAGTTACAGAACGGGACTGCACTTGAAGTACCTGTGTCCATACAGAGACAAGAGTCATTGTCCTGACAGAACTTTATTTAAACTTCATTGCAAAACCTTCACCTGACTAAGGAATCACAGTGATCGCTATTTAGCGCTCCATCTATATCCCAAAATACTTCCTGTGTCTTTTATTTTTTTAACATCACACAACCAAATACTGGCATATTATACTGGATTAGAAAGCAAAAGCAGAGAAGCTTTTTTTTCTCCATTCTTCTTGACATTTCTGCAATATCCTAACACTTCAGAACTGGTATGTTCAAAAGTGTTTTTCCTACAAAGGAAAATAAACTGTGGGATTTCTAAACAGCTCTCAATGGGGGACATTTCAAGCTTCTTTTTCTTCTTATCTGGAATAAAAATAAATTTCTCAATCACAAAACTTCCTAAGAAATTGATTTTATCACAAATATTTTTGATGTAGGGAGGGGAAGAACATTATTTGTAGAAGCACATAAATATTGTAAAGATGAGAAAGGAAACTTAGTTCCCAGTGTAATGCATACTTAAAAGACAGCCTGCTGCTGAGAGGATATAATAAAAGAACATGTTGTTTCTTCCATTTTGTTTGGTCCGTTTTTTTCACTCACTGCATATAATAAAAGTCTATTTTCCTTTCTGCATCAATGAATTTTCATAAAAATAAAAATTAAAACTTAAAAATTTAAAAAGAAAATTTAAAATAATTTTCTCTCTTTTTTCTTTTGGCTGGTCCCTCCGATTTATTTTTCTTTTTTCTTTTCAGTTCTTAAACTCCTTATCCACATCAAGAGCTGATAAGAGTACAGATATTCTTACATTATTAAGTATATACATATATATATATAACAAGAGAGAGAGTGAGAGAGAGAGATTTGTATGTATGTATATATTCACATACAATTGCAGAACTTTAAAAACCTTTCTTAGTCTGGCAGATTTAAAGCTTTAACAGTAAGCTAAAAATCCCTAAAATAGTTTTATTGAATCATAAACCTTAACATTTATTTGTATTTTACTTTCCTAAAAGTTATTTTACAGTCTTTGCTGAAGAACCAGAATCATAAACCAGAAGTATAATACTCTTCCTAATTTCAGTCTGTACCCTACACATTCTTACTCCCAGTTTTAAGATATCAAGTGCTTTCACGATCACAATGTAATTAGTCATCTGGATGAGCAAGAAGAACCTGGAGTTCATTCCTACTGCTTAAGGTTTCATGTTTTAAGAATGAAATAGATTAAGTTTATCCCTAAATACTAACTGAAAAAACACAATAAAATTTGACATGTTTACATTGATTTATATGACAGAACAATTATGATATTTATAAATCAGAATCTATAATCAGAATTTATAAGTATTTATCTAATTTACATTTATTAATTTATAGAACTGAAGAAATATTTATAGCATATGTAACATAGAGCTGTAATGACCTGAGATAGTTACTGTGGCTGGCAAAGTCTTACAATAACTGATATTGGAAAGGTAAGGAAGTAGAGTAAGGTTTTATATTACATTTTACTGGATTTAGTGTCTAAATAAAAAAAGAGGGGAAAAAATATCCTGCAATCAAGAAAACCTGATTAAATTGTGGTTTTAATTCTGTCCACAGGAAGATTAGTATGTATTTTGGGTATCCTTTCAGGATTTTGCTATGCCTTGTCTAGACTGGAACATTTATCTGGGTGTTGGGGCTGGAAAGTCAGGGTCATATCTTAATGCATCTCGAAAGAAAACCCAAGGCAACATGACATCCCATCGAATATGACACGTAGTAAACCATACTCATGTAAAACCTTGTAATTAGCCCCCCTATGCCACTTCAGCATTTTTGATATTTTTGATGTACCTGACTTGCCTGATTTGTGTAGAATTTTTGAACCAGCTGGAAACATATTGTCAAAGTTCCTCCAACATCAATACCAACACCGACCACAAGACTTGCACCTGGACTTCCCATGAAAATTATTGGGGAAATTACGTGCAACCATTGTGAAGCAGGCATGACAAAACAGATCAATAAGCAACATCGTTGCAAAATTTATATGAAAACAAAAAATAAATCAGCATTACATTTCAAAATGCTGAGTTTGCTGCTCAGTATAACTTACACCTAAACACTACAGAGCATATCACATAAATTAGACCATCACCTTGGATATGCATCACTGTCTATCTGGTACATTTATTTGCAAGATCATTCAGATATTTTATGTTTTATGTTTATTAGCAGCCATAAAGCCAGATCAGTCCCCCACACTAAAAGCCTTGTATTCTCTCAGGGATGGAACTACTGGTCATGCAGGAAAATTTAAAGCTGGAGAGTTTACTCTCTGGAGCCAATTAAAAATACTCTGAAACCTCAGAAAGCATTTCTGTTCAGACAATACCAAGGTGGAACTAAAGCAGAGTGCTCAAAGAAAAATTCAGTGAAGAAGCAAACAACAGTCTCTGCTTTTGTCCTAAAAGGTGCAAAGAGGGAAAGAGAACAGCAGCCTACATAGCTCTGTGCCCAGGAGATGGAGAGCCTAATTACCAAACAGCTTTTAAAATTACCTTTAAATAATAGCTAGTAAAGTAAGAACAACAAAACCTCACATACAGGAAGATATCGTTCTAAATTACTAATATTAGTATAATAATGAAATGGATATTATGTTTCAAAAGTCTGATCCAGTCTTTTCTGCCTTGATACCCTTAAAAGGTGCTTCTTTTCCTACACAGCTGTTCAGGATCTACATCTTTAGTGGACTTGCTGCTGTGGATGCTGTTCAACACCTGCCATATGCAGGAATCTAGCATCATACACTGGGCCTTTTTTTGGTGCCAGTGATAACATTAGCCAGTGAAACAGACTGTGGGATAATTTTCCTGATGTTCAGAGAAGCAGGCTTATGAAAATGTCCTGTATATATGCCAGATCTCTTGATTTTTCTATTGAAGCAGCAATTGTTTTACAAAATTCTTAGTATTAAGATTTTTTTCATTACCTTAGTTGAATGTGGAAAAAATAACCACCCATTCAAATCCACTGTCACGTGAATCATTCCCTAGAGAGTTCATGACTAGTGACCCTTGGTAAGCTACCTCCAGTGGCCTTCCAGATATTCTTTGAAACAATCATCTCTTCTCTTTTAGCATCTTTGGTATGCTGCAAGATACTGATGATGCTATACCTCAGTTGGTGCACATATAATTACTTAGTAGAATGGAGGAAGAGAGAGAGAGGTAATAGGGCAATGGACAAAGAGACAAACCAGAGTTGGTCACCCTCATTTGGAGGAAGGTCTGTAATACCTTCTGTCACCTTACTCTTTCTTTTTTGTGTATGTTTTTGTGTATGAACAGAAGCAGGTTTGCAGTTCGTTGAGGTCAAAGTTGCTTGCTATCTCAATCTCTACTCATGGGAAACAAAAGAAGACACCCACATATGCTTACAATGACTGAGTTTTTCTAGAGAAGTTACTGTGAACCAGCAGCTACTTTGACGTTTGTATTCTCATAGGCTGGAGAAATGTGAGACTCAAAAAACCATATTTGTTTGACTTGAAGAGACTGCAGACTCCTCATTCATTCCAGCTATATGAGTTGCAATTTTGTGCCATGAGAGTTGCTGCCTCAGTAGAGCAACAAGTGCAAAAGTTCTAACATCAGGCTGGCTTATCCTTTCATGAGAAATATTCTAGAGATATTCCATCTGCCCTTTCAAGAATTCCACAGCCTGCCCTCTCTTCCTAGTTAGTCACCACTTTATAATAAAACTGAAATTACACGTATTTCACATCAGTGTTGTGACACTGCTTCATTTTAGGAAGACACAGAATTATGCAAACACTCTTGTTACCATAAATTATGTCACCTCTGTTGCCTTCCAGATACTCTATGCATCAACATCTGTTCTATTGTCACACATTTCATTTGCAGTAGTGTGCTGTGTATTCATTCCTCCTTTAGTGACTACTTCTATTTACTTGCACTTTATGTGCATTCATTTGAGAGCTGTAGGTTGTTCTTTTCCTTTTCACAGGAACAAAAGCTGTAGAGTACCCCATGAGTCAGCACAAAAGAGGCTTAACTAGGCTGCTGTTCTCTGAAATTTTTCATGGTATTCCACAGTGAATCATCTGTATAGTCATTAAAATACTTTTCTTCTGTTTTACAGAGAAATTCATTTCAAAGAACAGTATTTTTTTTTAGTTTTCCAGAATGTCGTCTTCTTATGCGTCATCTTTCTTTTGATGGTCTTGTCTAGACAATATGGTCTAATTAAGAGTGCAAAATAAACTGAGCTTCCCTAACACAATTTTTGCAAGAACTGATGTCTGGTAACTTATACCAGTTCTAAGTAATTTTTTTAACTTCAGTATTAAACTGTAATTCCCTAAAATTCATATTAAGTTTTTTGCAATTATTGTACATACAGCAACTCTCTGCTTTAATGTTGCGTAAATTAATGTCCTCTTCAATTTGAAATATAGCATGACATTATTTAAGTACCAGTAAAGTTCAAACTAATCCAATAAGATAGACTCTTTGTCCTAGCAAAAATTTTTGGCTGCTATTTTAACTGCATCAAAACATTGGCATGTCATTTATAGCTAGTATTGTTAATACAAAATAAAAGAAAGAGGAAGATTTGTGGCTAAAAAAAAGTGATTCAAGAAAAATTCTTGGTTATGCAACAAAAGGGTAATCTCCCTACACACAGAGGAGTGCAGTGGTACAGGGCAGGCAGAGGAAGCCAAATAACTTAGTTAGAGAGACAAACACTGCCATGGCCCAGAGGTCAACTGAGATGAACTTGTGTCTGTGTGTCTGTCCATCTGTGCCTGAGGCAACTGTGGAAGAGCGAAGATCCAGAACCAGTGCATGGATGGACTGTGTGTGAGATCCCAGTTTCTGGAGGGATCCAAAGTGTGTGTGTTTGTGTGTTAGTGAGTGGGTACAAGGGGGCCTGTACCAGAAACTGAAGTGGGGCTGCAGCACAGGGGCACAGTGCACATTCCAGCAGCTGGGGAGACTGGGAAGCAGGAGCAACTGCTGGGCAGCCCAAGTGTCTGAGCTAGAGGGATCCATATTGCACAATCTATATATACATATTTTTCACTAACTGGCCTTTATCCTGATGAGTCACACAGGGGAGAAGGAAGGTGTTGTTTGTGCTTTGTTCATGAGAACTGTCTGTGTGTCTGTCTGAGATTGATAGGACCAGCTGTGTATTTTTGTAGGTCTGTGTTGTATATGCCTATTTCTGCACATGTCCATTGGGAATTCATGCTCATCCTTCTTCCTTGTTTGATATGGGCATGTGGAGTTGAAGCAATCTTTTCTTCACTGAGCTCCTGATTTGAGAGATACTTAATTAAAAAAAAAAGTAGAAATTAGGATCTAAAATAATATTTCACTACAGGTTAAGTCTAAAGCTTTCATTTGTATATCTGTTTTATTTTTGGTGTTCTCAAAATGTTTCATTTCTAATTCTAAACTTTTTAGTTTGTTTTTCTTACAATTCCATTGAAGTTTAAAATTGTAAGTAATATTTGTTTTTTAAATTCAGAGATGTTTACTTTGAAGGAATCAAAATAGAGCTGCCAGAACAGTGTATGCAGAATACATAGCAGAAAACTATTCCAGGATAAGATGTACATCCCTCTGTGGTGTAATATTTCACCAACTGCAAAAAGAAATTACTCAGTGGCTCTCAAAAAAATGCTGTTAAATTTTCATTTTTCTGTTGGATGGATTTTGTTTTGTTTCCTCTACAAAAATGAGAAAAATATCAGAGCTTAAGAATATCCTATGCAATGTTTTTTGAACACTTCTATGCACAAGACTTTTAAAAATGTAAAGATGTTTACTCTGCTAAATAAAAAAAGGCAGGGGAAGCACATTTGAGTGATGAACTCCTTCCTTACCACTTGCTTCCTGCTCACTGCCTGCCTCTGCTTTGTGCTGTTCCAAATATCATCTGTCCAAGATAATGGCCAAATGTGCTTCAGGGGCTTTTCACTGTAGGGATCACTCCAGAGAGATATTATAACTGAGGCTGTACCACATGTGATTCCTTGCCTGTCCCAGGCACCTTAGCATTTTCAAACAACCTTTTATATACTCAAGTCACACTCCAGTCTTGCAGGGGGTAACCTCAGTTTTGCAGTATGAGAATTACCACTCTCGCATACTGTAAAACAGTCCCTCACTATCCTAGATACTTTGAAATGAGAGAATAAAAATCCCTACTCAAGAAACATTGTGTCTTAGGTTTAGAGAGGCATCATATGGCTGACAGCCAGGATTAAAGGCCAAGTGTAGGCATAGCAAGTCTGCTGTCCTATAATTTAAGCTGATTTCAGCATAAATGAGTTCCTCTGCTTCTGTTTGGCACTCACAGACAATTTCCTAGAACAACTACATTTAACAATACTGATCTAACTCTCCATGCTTATAAGGCTTCCACAAGATTTATCTTCCATGATGTCATGATGGTACTGAGAGATAAGGGACAGAGAGTAAACATGACACCTTTTGCATGGGAAGTATTGCTCTACAGCCGTTCATTAAGCAAAATTAACCTTCCTGAGCTGCAACAATACTGTGCAGAATCTATCTTCACTGAACAAACACCCCCAAGTAAAGTAACAAAAAAGGGTGCTACAGGTACAGATTCAGCATTTATTTTAAAGAATCTTTGTCCAAAGCTTGTTAAATGAGGT
Source organism: Machaerirhynchus nigripectus (assembly GCA_013397975.1). Classification (NCBI taxonomy): domain Eukaryota; kingdom Metazoa; phylum Chordata; class Aves; order Passeriformes; family Dicruridae; genus Machaerirhynchus; species Machaerirhynchus nigripectus. The sequence goes on along the minus strand of VZRQ01009489.1, from coordinate 121,379 downwards.
GTTAAATATATGACTTTCCCCATAAAGGTAATCAATCTTACACATTTAGGTGTGCACCCAAATATATTTTCCATGTTGTGTAGCTGCTGTTGCACTCCCTGAAGCTATATGAAATACCTAGCATTCCTCATAGTCTTTTAACACTAATGAACCTTACAGAGTTGTTCCCAGACTGGTTTTGCTTATGACTATTTTTTCTTAATGAACTTTCATATTTGAATCCAACCAAAAACCTACTGAGTAGAATAATTTAATTTCTGCTGATTTAAGAGGAATATTAAAGTTCAGACAGGCATGCAATCAGGCTTTGAGGAAGTCATCTTTACTTAGGATGTTCCTCTCAGTCTGAAGCCTTCCTTTACCTTCTACTCCTCTGTCTCGATCAAAATTTTTAATTGTACTGTTACGAAAAGCTGCTCTTTAATTTAGGTATTTTCCACTATGTTTGATTTTTTTTTCTTTTTCATTTATGCTTATCATTTGGAAAATAGCCAAAAAATTAGAGTAGGCTGATTAGAAATTGGGTTTTACACTCATTATTCCAGATGGATTCAAGCCTAAAATAGATGATGTTTTATGGTATTACCCCATATCTCACTATGGCTTACATTCAAATAATAGAATTCAAAAAAAATTTACAGAAATTGCAGAAGACATATTTTATCACATACTACCCTAACAATCTAGTTTTCACTGGAAACAGAAAGATACTACCTTTAGTTTCCTTACTCTTTTTTTTTCCCTGAGTGTTGCAATTATAGAAGACATTTAAAAAGCTATGGATGTCAAATACACTTTATATGTATTTTAACACTTTAAATTCTGTCTTCTGTCTCCCTACCACTATGCAATATTGGACTTAAGAATCAACCCATGCCAAGGTCAACCCAGAACACAGATACTGTGAAGAAAATTAACTCTACCTCAGACAAAGCCAATACAGGTAGGTTTCGATTAATGAGGATTCTTAATGTGGGAGGCTTAAATATTTGAGGAATATGAGACTTCAGGCAGTTTTGCCTCCTGGTATTTCCCTACAGTCCAGAGCCAAACTCTTTGTTACAATTCCGGGTTATACAGTCTGAACAGCATGTAGCTATTATCATGCTCTGGTTAGGGACGTTAGGCACAAACACCTGTCATGGATGGTCCTTCTGAGCCTATATGGTTAGTTATTGGTATGGTTGATATGACATATAGCTATCTACCTATCTACCTACCCACCTACCGGAGAGTATTTAATGAAAATTGTGCAGATAATATATTTCATGTCTTTTATGTTTAAACAAAAAGTCATTAGTAAAAGTTTTGGAACAGTCTAAAATACATTTTCCAGAGACAAGATGAAAATCATCTGAGGATACTTGAGGTTCTACAAAATACTTCACTCAATCTGAAATGTAATAATTAATTTATTTACAGATCATAAGCAGATTTTTTTTTTCAGAATGCTTAGAAACTGCGAAGCTCAGGATGCAAAGCTTTTAACAGTTCATTTGATGAGACCATGTCAATATTTCTTCCTAATATATTTGTCCATTTTCAGTACTGAATTTGATCCAAACATGTATAGTCTCAGTTACCCTAATCTGCATTTAGAGGACAATATGCTGCTAATTTATTTGTAATCTCTATCAATATAAACTAATCTATCAATAGAGATCAAATCAATATGAGATAAAGAATCAGTTATCTTTATTTAATCTTCAGAAAAAAGAAACATTGATGTTATTTATACCGAGGACTGAGATAACTAAAAAAGATCTAAAAAAAAATTTTAATGAGAATGATTTCTATTTAACTTTCAGAGTTCAATGGATAAGCTACATAATATTTTCTCTCTAATGTTGCTTTTTTTCATCTGATTCCATGAATATCTGTCAAAATTCAAGTGAGGTATTTTGGACTGCAGTTACACAAATGCAATAGTGATTGACTCATTAAACATAAAACTATAATTAGTCTCATTTTAGTAATCTGCACTTTAATATGGCACTTGGGTAAATAGATCAGATTATTATTATTATTATCAACAGATCTGATGATTAAAAAGGAGTGTAGAATAACTTGATGTGTAAATGCATGAAGAGTTTTTAGAAGGTTATGAAGACTTTCACATGTGAAACTGTCTATTTTTGGTGAAAAACTTTTGTGGAATAAAACTGACTACTGATAATCTCTATAAGGTCTCTTCAGTATAAATCACATATGAAGTAATATCTATAATCTCTGGTGTGTGTAGTTCTTTCAAAAAGACATAAAGTCATTAAAGACTTTGATTATCTATTCAAGGCCTTGGCTAGTTGAAAATGGGATTTCTCTTCTCAGTTAGAGGCATCCAGAAAATTTAATGAGCAGTAACCCAGCTGGGAGTTTCCCCTTCCCTTGTTTTTATGTGTAAATAAAACAGATTTGTGCCTGCCATTTATCATTTATCTCCTGACAAGTAGTCAGTTATAGGAGTCCATAGTAGTTAATTAGGCAGAATGACTTGACAGATTTTCCAGTGGTTCCTTACAAAGATATTTAAATCTCTACCCTCCTATTTCATATATTTCTTGCCCAAATCCCTTTTGCTATCCATAACATCAATACTGATTAGTTTCTTCCTAAAGTTTGGTATTATACAATCACTGAATGGGCAGGGTTGGACGGACCACAATGGGTCATCCGGTCCAACCTCCCTGCTCAGGCAGGATCATCCTACAGGACACTGAACAGGCTTTTGTTCAGACAGCTCTTTAACATCTCTAGGAGTGAAACTCCACAACCTCCCTTGTGGGAAATGAAGTTACGGACAATGGAGCTACAGACAATTTACAAATGCTGACAGAGAACATGCAGAGCTTCGCGCTTGACCAGATAGAAATGGATACTTGTTTTGATCTGAGACCTTGGAGGAGGCTGCCTGAGTTAGAACAATAAGTCTTCACAATTTATTGCAAAGAATGCAGCTTTGTAGTTTGAAGGAATTATGCTTTTTAGAAGAAATATGCTCTTTACAAATAGAAATATATTTCAGTAAGAAGAAACATATATTATGATAAGTAGAAACACGTTTTATGCATGGTTAAGTATTGATAAGTAGAAAGGTTAAGTATTTAGAGGTTAGCAATAAATATTGTGGTAAAGTTTATTAAAAAGATAAGATGTAACAATATTAGTTTGTGCAGTAGGCCTTAACAGCAACTTAATGATTGGTCAAAAAAGTACGCATTGTGGAGAAATCATGACAGTGATGATTGGTAAAAATGTGCTAACCAGCTTTGTGGCATTTGCTTATTGGCTTAAAAAAGTATATAAGGTCTTGTAACAAGAAGTAGTCAGCCTGCTTCGGCTCTGGCATCTGCACCTGCTGCAGTTGCCATCACTGATGCTGCTATTGTAACCGCTGCTACCTCTTAAACTGGGATGCTGGTCACAGCATCTCTCTTGCTCCATCATTTTAAAAATAAAAATGAGACTGATCGAGCAATGAACTCTCTGTGACATCTTTCAATCGTCTGTCCCGCAATCCCGACACTCCCTGGGCAGTCTGTTCCAGTATGCAGTGACTCACAAAGGGAAAAAGATCTTCCTTAGATTCAGGTGGAACTTCCTGTGCATCACTTTCTACCCATTGCCTCTTGTCCTACTGCTTGGAACCACCAAGAAGATCCTGGCTTAATCCTCTTGACACCCTTCCTTCACATACGTTTAGATCTTGATGAGGTCCCCTCTCAGTCATCTCTGCCTGAGGCTGAACAGGCCCAGGTTCCTCAGCTGGGGATCTTAATCTCTTCATAGCCCTCCACTGAACCTGTGCCAGGAGCTTCATGTCTCTCTGGTACTTAGGAGCCTAGAAATGGACACATCATTCCTGAAGTGGCATCACTAAGGCAGAATAGAGGTGCAGGATCAGCTTGCTTGACGTGCTGGCAATGTTCTTCCTAACGCAGCTCAGGCTCTCATTGTCATTGGACACAAGGGCAATGCTGGCTCATGCACACAGCTTGTTACCCACCAGGACCCCCAGGTCCTTCTCCACAGAGCTGCTGTCCAGCAGGTTGGCTCCCAGCCTGTGCTGGTACATGGAGTTATTCCTCCCCAAGTGCAGCACCCTGCATTTGCCTTTGTTGAATTTCAGACAGTTCTCTGTTTATCTCTCCAACTTGTTGAGGCCCTTCTGATGGGCTGCACAGCCATCTGGGTATCAGCCACTCCTCCCAACTTTGTGTCATCAGTGAACTTGCTGAGAAGACTTTTAACGTTTTCATCCAAGTCACTGATGAATAAATTAAAAAATAATGGGCCCAGTATTGAACTTTGGGTGATGACAGTAGTGACAGGCCTCCAACTAGACCCTGTGCCACTGATTACAGTCCCTGGGATCTGCTGTTTAGCCAGTTATCAATCCACCTCACTATCCACTTATCAAGTCCACATTTCCTGAGTTTGCCTATGAGGAAGTTGTAAGAGATAGTGTCAAAAGAATTGCTGAAGTTGAGATAGACAGTATCCACTGCTCTCCCCCCATCCATCCAGGTAGTTGTTTCATTATAGAAGGCAATCAAGTTGGTCAAGAAGGATTTACTTTTACTGAATCCATGCTGACTTCTCCTGATCACCTTCTTGGCATCCTATTTCTAGAGATGGCTGCCAAAATAAGGCCCTCAATCACCTTTCCAGGGATGGAGGTGAAGCTGACTTGCTGGTAGTGCCCTAGGTCATTGTTCTTGCCCTTTCTGAACACCAGGGTGACATTTCCTTTCTTCCTATCCTCATGCATCTCTCCTAATTGCATTCCAGCACTCATGGATGAGACAACATTTCTGTCCTACCACCCACATGTTTTTTTTTCTGCCTACTGACAAACTGATGTTTTCTGCATTTTTTTCAGTTTCATATGTTAGAATTTCCATCAGTAATTTATCTTTTGTTAGATATACACACAGAGACACATATACATGTATTTATGTATGTATATATACACACACATATGAGACACTCCTTTGGCAGTCTTCAAAACATATCTTTTATAATTTATCATTTTCTGGAGGAAAAAGCCCAATCAACAAACCTTTATTCTCTTGATAAAGTTTGCAAACTTTGAATATTACTATGGAGCTGATTTTAGAGACAAATGTACGCTAATGAGATTTTTTTTGTGTGTGTTTGTTTTTTACGCTGTTTGTGTGACATCCATTATTTTCCTTCCGAAGAACTGGAAGTAATTTAATCGTAGTGCAAGAGGTAATTGTGAACATTGGTGGCTGGTGACATATGGTGATATAGAACATTTTCAGATGAAGTGAGAGAGTCAGAAATCTGATGTTCATAAATAAAAATATTACATACAGAAAGCACATCCATAGAGTAGACACTGCTGAAAAATTAAGCAGCTAAATACATCTGTGAGGATAATTTGAGGGGGTAAAAATAATGATTCAACATAATGGAACAAAATAGAAATACAATGACCAATAAAATTTTCTGAGTTGACAAACTGGAGAAAATCTTTGAGGAAGTCATAGAGAATATAAGATGAAAAATAGACTTTACAAGAAAACCAAAATTAGATCAATTTGTAAAGAGTTTAATCACTTGTAAGACTATCTATCTCTGGTTCTCTGCTCCTACTCACTCTTATTTTGAGCTCTCATCAGCCAACTTGATGCACCCTACTGTTTTTCTATTCATATATTAGAAGCACTGCCCAATAATTCAATAACATAAAATTAACTGCTGTGTTTCTTTCATACTGTCATAAGGGTAGACAAAACACTTTCTTGCTTGAGTAGTTTTGAACATTTTCCAATCATAAACGGCTTAAAACTTAGTGAGATTAACTGCATGATCAATGTAAATGAAAAGTTAATTACAAGTCAGAAATCATGACCAAGTTTTATGCAGTGGAAACTGCTGAAAAAAACCAGGCACCAAATATTTGTTTAAATGTTAATGACGTGTTTTGTTAAATAAAATAATATTCCAAAACCCATGGCAGTAACTACTTACTGACTTTTGGTAAGATCTTTCCCAAGGAAGAACTCTCCAGAATAGTTTTGATATGGTACATTCTTCTTCTTATATTAATACTGATAGAATTTTCACTGCAAAAAGTAAATAAAATCTCAGGAAGAAAAAGTAAGTTGTAGGGGAAATTTGGCATCTTCTGATCCCATACAGAAGTTAATGAACAGCACAGGACTGATTTTTAAAACACTACATCACTCTGGAGAGTGATCATCTGGAGAGATCTGGAGAGATCATCCTTAAGAGTTTCTTGAGGGCAGGAGGTATAAGAGGATGGCTAATAAGAAATGACTGGTCAGTGAAGAACCAACATGAAGGATGTTCTAGGAAATGGAAATCTGGCAGAGGCCACACAGGTTTATCCCAGATTTAGTCACAAAATTTAATTGAATAGCATGATTTCATACAGCCTGACCAAGAACTTCAAACTTTATCAAGGATTTCAGCTTCTAGCAGGACTGAAGAATTCTGTAGTTGAAGTTCGCCCATTCCAGAAAGAAGTCCTACATCATGATCATGTAAACCCAGCTGTGGTGCTGGATGGAACTGAGCAGGTCCCTGCAAGTTCAAGCACTTGCAAAAGATTCGGTACAGCCCAAAAAGACTGGATATCAGTTGGCAGGTTCTTGAACTTGAAACCTTCCTAAACTTACGGAAGGTGGCTCTGTGATGTTGCTACAACCAGGTAGCTCCTCCTTACAGCTGGAGTATTCTTTCCCACTCACTGAGCCCCTCCAGTCTTGCACACCTTTTTGGTGTGCAACTTGCTGCAGTTTCTTTCAGTTGTGGCCTCTCCATCACAGGTAGTCATTGACTACTTTCCAGGGTTCATCATGGAGAAGCAAGAAAGGGTACTTTCACTTAGATCATGGTGCTTTCCACCACTGTTTGCCTTTCCCTTGACACCTAAAACCTGCCTTAAAACTCCAGCCTTAACATTACTGCTGTGAAAGCAAACTGACAGCAATGCTGAGTTGTTGAAATTCCCAGAAGAAAGTCACAGTCTTCCTGAGACAGATGACAATTTAATAAAATCATGGAAAGATGAATAAATATCTATCTGGGTCACCAGGACTGTGCGTGCTTCCCGTGTCTCTGGTTAGATACTCTCTGTGTATAATGGAAGGATTACAACAAGACTAACAATTGCAGTTGGATTATTGATTTATGTAATAAAAAGCAGAACTTTATCTGCTGTGTGACAAGGACGGGAGCAGAGATTGAAGGTTTGTGTGCTTTACTGCTTTCCTGGGCTAGGCACGATCATGGACGGGGAAAGCAAGGGACTGTTTTGGTAATGACACTGCTCATACAGACAGCAGGAAAGAAGCCCTTTAGTCCTCCAGACAGGGCTAGGGCCCACATCCTCACTGAAGTGATGAATTTGAGCACTGGTAATTTATAAACCATATGTATAGAGAGATTTTTTTTTTTATCAATCTGTGTTTGAAGAACTAGAATCTTAAACTAAGCATTTTACTCTGCTTAGCCAGATACTGGTGCTTCAGGGTATATTGAATAATGGACTTAATTGGGTTGAGAGAAAATAAAAACCAAAATGAAATAAAATAAAATAAAATAATAAAATAAAATAAAATAAATGTTCCAGTTAAATAATTTTTCCCCTTTCTTCCCCTCAATAAATAGTCACTGCTTGTTCAGTATATACTAAAAATAAATTAAATGCATTTAAAAAAACATTCATTTGGATTTTTTTCTTTCATGAATTAATGTATGCCACCAAAATGGTTTACAATCAATTTAGAACTTTTGTTAAATCATTTTCTTTAGAAAAATTACAGAAAATTTATGTTATGAAGACATAAATATATATAATTGAATTTGATTATACCAAATCCTGCATGTTGTAATGTGCTTATTTGGTAACAGAAAGGCAGAACAGACACTAGAGTTGATCAAGGGAAAGATCATTTAGTCTACCAATGCTTCTATTAATAGAAAATTTGCTGTGCTTAAATAAGGAACAGAACCACTTAAATTTCAACTGTTTCAATTAGAACATGGACTAAAATTTGCAAGCCAAATTTATTTTTTTAATTGCTTCTCATAGAGCAAATTTCTCACACCATGCAGGTGTAGTACAGACAGACTTAGTTTAAACTGAATTTGTGATGTCATTCTGAGAAGGCTATGAATTCATTCTGAAGTAGACTTATTCTACTAAATTCCCCAGTCAGAATACAAATTTAGAAGAGTAATTTACAAGTGACCACTGCAAGAATGAATATACATGAACAGAGTGGAAGTAATCTTCTGGTATTGAATATAATTTTGTCTGATAGTTGACTTTGTTGTCTGCTTGAATAAAAAAGTTCAAATTCTCTTGTAGTGACAAACTAATCAATCCCAGAAGATTCTCATATAAGAATAATAAAGCAGAATTTAAAATTTGTGTCCATTTTTCAGATTTTTTTATCCCCTGATGTTCTGTAACATACTATAGATTCTCAGTGGCTATTATGAGATTATAGGTAGTGTTTTTCACTGACTTCTGTGGGATGCTTTTCATCCTGACAGGTTTGTTGCAAATCTTAAATGGTGTTGTTAATTAAGAAAAAAGAGGAAGAAGATTTTACTCATTCTCTTTTTCTCTCCTCAGTAAAGCGCTTTTTTATGTATTGTGTATGTTTCCACTTTCAATGAGGGCCAAAAGCATTATATACTTTTCTAATGTCTTGATCATGATTGTAAAATCAGTATTTTACACTTAAAAGTGTGATTTTTTTTATATGAGAGGTGTATTTTTGAAAGCTTTATATATAAAAATATATCTAACCAAATATATAACATATTATTAATTAAAGATTGATTATTCTATTTGTTTTCTGTCTTCCATAGCCTTTGTTTTTGTTTTTAGCCTATCATTTACACAGATAATGAAAGGAAAGCAAAAGAATAATGGGGGGAAAAAAACATAAAGAAAGAAAATTGTAATGAAAAAAGTACATGAACTTAAGAGAAAGATAAATCTTCCACAGGCTATTATCAAGTAAAAAAAAAAAAAGACATGAAACAAAGGAGATGTATTTCTAGGTTTACATTCTGAGTCCTAGACGAAGAAAGCAAATCCATTGGTTTAACTGAATAGTTCTAGAACTGTTTTTGTAATCTGATGGTTAACGGAAATCAGAATCAGTTTTCTAACTATATTACTGAAAAGGAAAGGTGGAAAGCGTGATACCACTGCTCATGAGTTACACAGATTGCCAGAAAACTTTTTTCTTTACTTGTCACATGCCACTGTGGGAGGTGATGTTTTTTGTAATTGGAAGAGTACAACATTTATGTGGCATTTCTGCAGTCAGTGACATGGTCTCCAGTAATGTAGGCTGTACTTAATTATAAAAGACTGAATAAAACTCTTAAGACTTTCAGACATTACCAGATTTTAGGTAACATGACTTTATTGGCAGCAGAGTCAAAACAGCTCAGACACTTTCAATGAAAAGAGAAAATTATCTGTTCATTCTGAAATATTCCAAGACACCTGTGTTTTCCTTATCTCACTTCGTTTCTGACAGAAGCAGACAGACAGTTAAGTAGCATCTCACAATGTTGATCAGTGACGGGGTTCTCGTTCACTTTGGATTTGATCAGTTTTCTATGGCTCCGTGGTACCCATATTAAGACAGGGGTGGTGTTTTTCCAAAAAAGAGCAGATGCAGACTCTTGCTGAGCCTTAGCAAAGTGATCTAAGAAGAGCAAACACTTGCAATTTTCTTAAGCAGCTGCTTGGAAATTTCCATCGGACAGTTACTGTTTTGTGACTGTAGTGAGCTGACGACAGCTGGCAGGTAATCCCTGACCCAATTGCTCACTCACTCTGCCCCAGTGGGATGGAAGACAGAACTGGAAGGGCAAAACGGAGAAAGTGCAAAGGCTGAGATAGAGACAGTTTAATAAAGGGGGAAAAACAGTCCAGCACAGCAACCCCTAACAAAAATCCCAAGTGATGCTAATGCAATTGCTCACCACCTCCCACAAGCAGACCAATATCCAGTCAAGCCCTGAACAATGACTATGTTGAAAAAACTCCCTCCTTGCAGCTTTTATTGCTGAGTATGATGCCATATGGTATGGAATATCCTTTTGGTCAGTTGGGATCAGCTGTCCCATCTGTGTCCCCTCCCAGTGTTTTCTCACCCCAAGCCTACTCACTGGTGGGACAGACTGGGGAAGAGTAAAGGCCTTGATGTTGCATAAGCATTGCTCATCAATAGCTAAAACATTGTGCTATCAACGCTGTTTTGGTGACAAATCTAAAACACAGCCCCATATGAGCCGCTATGAAGAAAAGATCCTGACTGGCCCAGTGCAGTCATGAAATCCATAGCCACAAAATGGAATATCTGAGGCCAAGGATCAGTGGTTGCACCTCTAACAGGAAGTTTAAAATCAGCTACTTTGAAGCTGATCTAGTCGATAAATGTCCTCTAAAAAGGAATTTCTCTTGGTCAATACACTCTTCAGGGGACTCAGCCAACTACATTCTGACAACTTGCTCAGTGGAGACTGTCTAACAAAAAAGTGTAACTTAAGAAATTACACATCTTAAAAATTATCAAACCATTGTCATGAAAATTACTTAGTAAAATTATGGACAAATATATTTTGTAAAAAGAAATTAAACCCAGCTTGTTTTAGGAATGTCTTTTTTATTCTAATGAATTGTCTTTTTTGCTTTTAGTGAAAAGGGGTTTTTTTCCCCAAGTATTTAAGCATATATTTTTAATAAATAAAGGAAAATATTTATCAAAAAAATAAAGTGCATACCCTTATTTTTATATCTTATGCTTTATAAATCAATGACAAAAAAAAAATTAGTATCAGAAAGGACTGTATTTTCAGCCCATGCTGATAATAAAGGAAAAAAATAAAGTAAATACTCTGGCTACTAATGGAAAAACAACATCCCCAACTTGGAAATATCTCCTTACCCACTGATTCTTTTGTTATAAATTTATGATGTTTATTTGGGTCACATCTTTAATACATGAAGTCTATGCTGTATTAGATTTCTAATACACAGGTAGCTTTCTCACAGGTATCTTGACATAAAATGGTAAAGTAGAACTCATCTAAAAAAACCCCAACAAAAACTTCACTCAGTGTAATTTGAAATTGGATTCTTTAACATTTTGTCCTATGTAATGGCCATAGAATCATAGCTACATGAAAGTTGGAAAAGACCTCTAAGATCATCCAGTCCAGATATTAACCTACTATTACCATGTTCACCACTAAACTGTGTCCCTAAATGCTGCATCCACATGGGTTTTTTAATGCTTCCAGGGATAGTGATACCACCACTTCCCTGGGCAAATTGTTCCAGTGCCTGACCACCCTTTCAGTGAAGAAATTTTTCCTAATATCCAATCTAAACCTTCATGGGGGAAAGTTGAGACCATCTCCTCTTGTCCTGTCTGTTGTTACCTGAGAGAAGAGATGGACTCCCACCTCACTACAACCTTTTTAGGTAGCTAATAGAGAGGGAAAAGGTCTCTCCTGAGCCTTCTTTTCTCCAGGCTAAACATCCCCAGCTCCCTCAGCCACTCCTCACAAGACCTGTGCTGACCATCTGACAGTCCATTCAACAAACTCACATCTATCCATTTCAACAGAGAGATTGCTGGGGGAACCATTCCAACTGTTTTGTTTTATACTGTGTTATTTTTTCTCTGGCTTGTGATTGTACTCATAACTGTGATCATATCATCTCTCAATCTTTATGTTCCTAGGCTTTGCAAAAGAATAATTTTAACTTTCAAGACAGAAAATATTTTCCTTATTCTTCTACGTACTTAATTTAATCCTATGGAGATAGTTCAACTCATTAGCCAGGACAAAGAATATCAATATTTCTTTTTGTAATTTACAAGTTAAAAAATAGGCACATCTGTAATTTCTAAAAAAATGCAGCTGTTCATCAGAAATTTTGTTGGGTTTGAGCATATTTAAATAACCTTCATAATTCTATTTTTTTAATGCCTTGCTCTAAAATCCAAAAATATATACTTACCTGCTTTTAGAATATATTTCCATCTGTTCTTTTGCAAGAAGGTTTGTAACTGAAGGTACAGATACCTTCAGTAATCTGCTATCAAAACGTCCCCCTCATTTGATAGATGTCTTTGTACTTTGGTATAATTTGGCAAAGAATAATTGATTCAATACCAAATTTCTCTACCACCAACCCCCCAAAATCCACTTCTCATTCCCATGTTCTTTTTATCAGTCAGGTTTTCTCCTATCTCTAGCTTTCACAAATATGTAGAGCTCAAGCGTTTGACATCTATACTAAAATGTTAGCCTAAGAGTGGTAATCTGCACTGCCTGGGTGAACACCTCTATATTTAATTTTCCAAAGGTTAAATTATTTTTTTGAGCAGTAACTCCTATAATCATTGCAATCAATTTTTCTTATTTAGCATTTTCAGAACATCATAATAGCTGCTGGCAATAGGCAGACTGCACATACATGGAACAAGGACTCCTGTGCTTTAAGGCAAAGATTTTTGTCAACTGCTGATGCGGAGCACAATACCCCAGAAGGCACATGGGGGTGAATTTGACTGCTGACTTGCGGTTTCAGAGAGTTTCCAGCTGTTGAGTTTCTGAGCACACAAATTTTTGATACTCTTTTAGAAGAGACAGTATGGTCTCTTGGAGGCAGACACTTCTTTCTGTCTAATGCATGGGAAGAAGATCTGGCATCATCTCTACTGTTCCATCTCCTTTTGAGATGTACATGACGATATGCAGTACACAATAGTTCACATTCACCTACAAACATACTGAGTTATGCTCTAGCAATCCTTATTGAATGCACACAAAGTCTTAAATATACTCATATTACCCTTAAAAAGTATGACCAAAATGCTGTGTAATAAATAAATAAACAAATGATAACAATAACAATATTAGTAATAATAATAATAATAACATATATAAGATATCCTTCAGCATGAAAACTGAGCTCACTAGCATACTCTAATTTTCAGGAGTGATTAGTGCTTAAATTCAACACTCTGATCAACTCACAGCTTTTCCTTGATTTAGGGTATGAACAAAGCAGCTGGTTTTGGCTAGTTTACAGTAGAAAAATCATATAGAAGGGTTATATAAAATCATATAATCATGGGGTTAATGTGCACTTTACAAGTATTATGATAGGTAGAAAAATATTTGTTATAACTTAATCCATTATTCAGATGAAGTTGTTCTTCAAAGAAGTATATAATTGACCTTGGAATTATAAGAATTTGATGAGAATTCCTGTTGTTTCAAGGCAAATATAGAAAAAGTTTTCTTAGAAGTATAAACAGAGGTTTTAGAAACTGTTTGGACAACCTCTGTACCTCCTTGTTTTCTTATAACATACTCTTTATTTTCATTTGTGGTCTATGCTTTCTTTATGTAAACAATATTCTCTGTGGCATATCAGTGTGCTATGCACAATATATCACAGATATTAACCATAAAAATAGAGAAAAACTTTCTTTATGATACAAAATTAGGAAAAACTTCTGCATCTACACAGTAAATTAATTTTTTCATATAAACATTATTTGGTTTAATAAATGTAACTTTCTTTTTTGAGGGTCTTCATAAGTTCCTGGACATTTCCTCCTTACATGAAACAGAAACAGGTAATACTTTACCCTCAAAAAAAAATTCATCTCCAGTCCGCAGTTCAGAAACTTGTCAAAATAAATATATATTTTTTTAAATTTAAGCTTCACTTTGATGTTTCCTGTACAGGTGCTACAGGAATTATGATGAAAATCTTTTGTTCTGGTGGTATGGGCACTCTTGAGCAGTAGTTAGAGTGGAAAAAATAGAGTTCATAAGATATTATTTCTGAATCCTTTGGAAAAAAGTTAGGAAAAAACAAGCAAACAAAACAAAACAAAACAAACAAACTAACAAACCAGAAAAAAATGCAACCCACAACAATAATAAAATAGACAAACAAAACACCAAAAAACAACTAAAACAAAAGATGGTTTGCTGTTTAGGATGTCAATTTTGCTTGGAAATTAGGGGGGCTTTTAATTGCACTATTTCTAAGCTACCATAAGGTCAATATACTAAAAAAAAAGCCAGTCTTACCTGGGAAAGCAGCTGTGGCACAGAATTTCCTTTAGATCTTCACAAGGATAAAAAACTAATGAGACATAGTGATGGTTATCAATTTCAACTGTTTCAGTCAAATATCGTAGATTTTTTCACAAAAAAAAATCTAGCACAACATACTATTAGTTACACTGATATACTTTTCAGATCTTTAATTTTAAAAAGGTTCTACAAACAGCTACTTCCTCACGCTAAGAAGCTACCCCTCACTATTTTTCTTTCCAGGAGGAATGAATCCCATGGTTTACACATGGCACAATTTAACAGCAGTTACTATTGCTATATTTTATGTATCTTTTATAGCAAGAATACAGAGATAATAATTTAACAAGATAATATAATAAAAAAACAGTACTTGATCTCACTGTGAATATTTGAAATAGGATGTGTAATTATCATTTCCTTTGGGAGATTAAAATATTAAAGCTATGCGAGTTGCACAGACTATTCTTATGACAGTACTTTGCATAAACATCTCAATGTTTATTTTATTTCCCATCATATTTCATGTAAGATATCCAGAAGGGATGGGCAGATGCTGATGGCATCTGGCCCAAATAAGACACTGAGACACTACTATCAGGATGTTCAGTTTGTCTGGTCCTGGTGTTCTCCTGTTGGCTACAGAAAGCACACTGCATCACCCTGGCCCTGGAAGATGATTTGAAACATACTGTATGGTCAGAGTGACAAGTTTGGGTTATTATTCTGGTTTAGATTGCAGTGATCAGTTGTAAGACGGGAATGGTTAGCAGGGATCCCCAGGTAGCCCCCGACACCTGATTTGCATTATGTTGGTTTTGGCTGGGGTAGAGTTAATTTTCTTCACAGTGGCTGTATAGGGCTGTGTTTTGGATTTTTGCTGAACACAGGGTTGATAATACAGGTATGGATTTTTTATTGCTGAGCGGGACTTACCCAGAGCCAAGGACTTTTCTGCCTTTTGTGCTGCCATGCTGGCAATGAAGTGGGGGTACATGGGAGGCTGGGAGGAGACACAGCTGGGACAGGTTACTCAAAAGGGATATTCCATACCATACGACATCATGCTCAAAAATATAAATTGGGACAAAGAAGGAAGGTAAGGGAGATGTTTGGAGCAGTGGTATTTGTCTTCCCAAGTTACCATTGTGTGTGATGGGGGCCTGCTGCTCTGCTTGTCTGTGCAGCTTTTGCATTCCCTATTAAATTTTCTTTATCTCAACACATGAATTTTCTACCTTTAATTCTTCTATTCTCTCCTCCACCTCACTGGTGGGAGACTGAGTGAGCAGCTGTTTGGTACTTGGTTACTGGCTGGGGTTAAATCACAACAGTTCCTTTTCCTGGTTCTTAACTTCTATTGCTTAATATCTCTCTTTCTTTGCCCTTTTCTATTCCCAAATAAACAGTCCCATTGATTTCAACTTTGCTATGTCCATATCTGAATTTAGTTTATGTAGTGCTGGTACCTAGACCATCCCTTCCTTATGCAGTATCACGGACAGGGTTACTGAGGCACTGCTTCCCTCGCTGCTCTCCAGAAGGTCCGCAGTGCTCCCATTCAGCTGCCTGTGATGTTTGGCCATTTCTCTCAAACCTGTCCCTTAGTCACGCACTCAGGACCTCGGAGTGCTACCTGCAACTCTTGTAAACTTCTCACTCTTTTATTTATGACTTCCAGAAATTTCTCATTTTACATATGGCAGTTTTTCCTGTCTTGTTTAGTTAGCTTAATCTCAGGTGTGTGCTGAGTCAGTGCCTCAGACACTTTCAGTGCTTTTAAGCCTAGCATAAATATCCACATTCAAGCACGACAGCACAAAAACAAACAAATGTGCAGAACTGTATTTTAAAATATATGAGTTTTAATTTTAAAAAAATCTTTACGTTAAATCCAACAACAAATATTTACAAGATACACTAAACTAGTTAGCAAGCAATTATTTAGGAGATTTAATATTATTATGTATGGCATTACGATTTATTATTGATAGGAAGAATAAGTAAATCTAATTTAATAAATTTATAAGTTGGAAAATTTGGATTTCTTTTAGTAAGTACAGCAATTTGTTTTTGTGTCATTCAGTATCTACTCTTCTGACTTTCATTTTGCAAGGTAAAAATTGAGAGTCTTTTTCTTCATTTAGAACAGGCTGAGGATGAATCAAATCAAGAACGTTCCAAAGGCATACAGCTTTCATGCATTAAGTAATCAAGTAAAATTCAAACTGGATTCAATTAATGAAATATAAATGCACAACTTTTTCTTCAATTTTAAATTAAAGTATTATAGGGAAAATAGAGAAATGCTTAAGAAAAAAAACCTCCCCGACATATTTTTTTATATGTTTACAGTTGAAGAAGCCATCACTGTTTTGATACAGTTAGAATGTTTTGTAGAATATTATACATACTGAGGTGAGATACATGGGTTTTTTTTTCAGTAAAACAAGAAAGATTTGAAAATGAAGAACTATTTCTGTCCAGTGGGACTGACACTGTAAAGGTCTTAGACGCTGTTTTACTGGAATATTACAAATCTAAATTCATTAGTTTTAGTAAATTAGTCCTGGACTGTAAGTCCTACAATAATAAGTGAAAAAAATAAACAATCAAAATATAATAAATACTTTAAATCAAATTTATTTTGGATTATATTTATATTTTTCTATAATTTTGTTTTCATTTTATTTCTCTTTTGATTATATTTCTCTTAAATTTTTATCTCTAAACCTTGCTACATACTATTCTTTTCAATAGCTATTTTTTTTAATTTTAGAATTTTAATCTGTTACTTTCTTTCATAAACTATAATTCAATAGAAGACAAAAGTTGAATTATTTTAATTACTAGTAGTTCCATATCTGTACTATCTGACCTGTGTCTAATCTCTTAAGAGATATCCAGCCTACTTGTCCTACTTCCTCCTTGTTCAGTCCCAATAGTGCAAAGTTTCATGGGGTTTTTCTTTGGTTTTTGTGGGGTGGATTATTTTTCCCTACTTCGAATAAAAGAGCAAATTGTAGTACCTGAAAAATTCAAAAGTGAGGAAATTAAATTTTATGGCAAATGGGAAGTCTATTTAAACAGATAAAAAACCTTCAAAACACTAAATGATCTATGAATTAATGTTCAATTAGCTGTTGAACTGTTATTTTTTCACTACTGAAAGGCCAACACAGTAAAAGAAAGAGTGCTGTAGATGGGTAATTAAAGTGCTAAGTAAGACATTCCTGTAACTATATTTAATTACCTCACTAATGTTACATAAAATGAATTAAATGGAAAGGATTAAAGTCTGAAAAAGCCTAATGTCATCTATGATGTCTGAATTCAATAATTTTAGCTCAGACAATGTCTCCTTGGCAGTCATTGCAAGCTTATTGTATGTATCTAAAATTCACTTTCTCAGTTATTTCAGGAACATGAACTTCACAAAGGATTATATAATTTCCTAACTAATTTCTGGAATTTTTAGTTTAAAACATTGTAAGTACAAACATACTTCTGCACTCTAGTATGAATAAATAATAAAAGGGAGATAGTCATAAGCAGCCAACAAGACTGTGCATGGAAAATCAGCTGATGTAATGAAAATCTAAAACACTGTTTTACAAGGTAAGCTTAGTACCATTGTCAATAATATTAACAACTAAGCTGTAAGAAAACAATCACCTGACCTTTTGTTCTAGGTACTTTTATTCTCTGTGTTGTAAATGTGAACCATAACTGTGACTGGAATCAAATTTACTTTTCCACATGGAGATTTTATTTTTCTCAGTTTCGGTGGAAGTAGATCATACAGCATTTAAGAAATAATGTTTCTTAAGATCAAAGCCTTAAGAAAGGAAAGAAATCTGAAGTCTGTTTTAGTCCTCTGTCCTGTGGGGTTTTCTTTGATTTGTTTTGTCTGTTTTTACCTATAACAGACAATAGAATATTCCTCTGCTATTATATTGCTTCCTGTGCAATTATCTGTTAAAAAAATGCTAATGGTTCTTTATTTCATTCGTATCTAGTAATAAGTACATATTATGAAGTGATTTTTGACTTATGGCTTTCCTTGTTAAAAGAGGTAGAAATTTTTCCATAATCTAAAACTTAAACGTCAAGACTTTGATTTTCACGTCATCTAGGACAGTGATATTAAAAGCATCCTGTTCCAACTGAGACACTCCATTACCCCCTAATCCTTCTAATCCAAAGTAAGGTAAAGAATATACCCAGAATCTTTCAAAATAAAACCTATTTATAAACATTCAACACTGCTCCTTGTTCTTTTTTGAATCTGCTTCACATATTTTAATATATATTTCCAAGAATATGGATATGGGGCTGTAGCTCACTGCATGATATTTTTGA
This sequence comes from Machaerirhynchus nigripectus, assembly GCA_013397975.1. Taxonomy (NCBI): domain Eukaryota; kingdom Metazoa; phylum Chordata; class Aves; order Passeriformes; family Dicruridae; genus Machaerirhynchus; species Machaerirhynchus nigripectus. The sequence continues at coordinate 102,863 of VZRQ01009489.1, read as the reverse complement.
CTAATTGTATGAACTATTGGAATTTGTGATGACTTGCTCTAAAAGATGAGGATCAAACATTGTATGGAAAGACCTTAATTCATCTCTATATATAGCATAAAGTGGTTTTCTCTTCACAAAAAGCATAGCACAGCTGCCGAGTTAAATTAGGAAAGTTGTTGGGTGAAGTGTTTTTGTGAATCATCATTCAGCAACATTGCCAAAGACAGAATATTGGTGCTAATGGACCAACAATATGTGCAAGTGAGGTAAATTGTCTGAACTAGTAATTTACATCCTTTTACATTTACATAAAATCCATTTACATTAAATCAAAGATGTCATAAATTGTTTGCATTGTCATTTTCAATGGCATTGTTTTCTGTAAAGCATTACTAATAGCTATTTTTTATCAATTAATTGTTAATATAATGGATAATTTATCCTAATTGACAATTTAAAATTTTTTAAGCAAATTACTTATTTAATTTTCTGATAAAACCTACTTTTGTAAAATAGAAAAAAAAATCAAAACCAAAACTCTGTAACGCATAATTTTGCTCTGTAGGCAAAGCAAAATATTGCAAGTCCATTCCCACACTGCTAGAAGCAGATCACAGTTGCAGCAAAGGTGGCCAACAGCGTACTGGGCTGCACTAGTAAAAACATCATCACTAGGTCAAGGAAGATCATCTCTCTCTTCTACCCTGCACTGCTGAGGTCACATGTGAACTGCTGTGTGCAGGCCTTGGTTCCCAGTAAAAGGGAGACCTGGATATAGTGGAGCAAGTCCAGCAAAGGGTCAGGAATGTGACTTAGGCCTTGGAGCATCTGTTATATGAGGAGAAACTGAGAGTTTGTTATTACTTGTCACTGTGTTTAAATACCTGGGAGTGGGAGTAAAGAAAACAGAGTCAGACCCTTCTCAGTAGTGTCCAGTTAAGAGGCAAGAGGAAATGGGAACAAACTGAAATGCAGGAGACACCACTTAAATGTGAGAAAATAATCTTTTTACTGTAAGGGTTACTAAGTGCTGGAGCATGTTGACCAGAGAGGTGTAGGTGGAGCGTCCATTTCACTAGATACGCATTCCCTAACTTGGCACAGCTTGGTGCAACTCATCCTGGCTCACTATGCTTTCAGCAGAGGGGTTGGACTACACAATTTCCACAGTTTCCTCCCAACTTCAATGATTTTGTCATTCTGTGAAACCCCTCTGCACTAAAAATAATAAATTTTCAGAGCAGAAGACTAATTTTTTTTTCTTATTGATGGGGTAATTTATTGTTGCAACTCTAATGTAAAGTTGGGAATATGTGCATGTGAGCAGGTGTCCAAAAATCAGACCTTCAGAAAGATTTACAGCAAGTTAAAAAAAGAAATATTATTCTGGTCCCTCATATCCCTTCCCATGCTTATTACTACTTTTTCTGAAAGCTTTTGTTTCATGCATCAGTGGTTCAATTAATATAATTGAGCTTCATTTACCTAAAAGGTAGTTGTGAACTAGCTTTTGAATCTATATTGTGTTTGTCGTATGTTAGGAGTTGCAGGTACCTTCACAATGTAATTTATTCAGTCTAAATAAATATGCCTAAATTAGTGAAGATGTGCCTATCTTTTTCCATTAACAATAGAGAGACTATAAAGCCTAGGCAGTCAAAGAGATTAGGCCTGTAACTTTTATGTGGATGATACAAACTGAGATGAACACAGAACAAGACATTGATAGGTCAGTACAGTGCCCTACTAAATTTGTATGCAGATGTGGATGTACTCTCAAAGGTAAAATGTCTACAAAATCCTACAGTGCTTTCACTGGGAACAGATACTCTGGGCTCAATTTAATTAAGCCAGCCAGATATTCAGTATTATTTGACATACTGAGGGCATCTGAGACATCCTCAAAGAATTTGAAGGCATTTTATGATACATACACTGTTCAATAATCCATGCCATTCTGGAGGCCAAGCATCTCACATGAAGACTCTCTGGGAGCTTGTATTGCACCAGATAACTCTGTCTGCATGACTGAAATGATTCTGTCAAAAGAATCAAGCATTCATGAACGGTGTCACAGTATTGCTGAATTTGGCTTAAGAAGCCAGATTTTTGGCTTCTTAATGCAAACTTTAAGAAGTTACTCTATCTATTTGTAAATGTATTTTAAAATGCATGTACATGTATATTTTTGAAATTTTGAACAAGCTATTCATCAGAAACATCATACTCTAGGGAGGAATGCAAAACTGAAAAAAGGCCATAGTGACGTAGTTTAGTTTATTAAATGTTGAACATGAATATAACCTTTTGACACAGGATAGTATCTTGAGAAACATTTAGAGAAGAAGTGTTATCAATTATTTAAATATTATACTATGCACCTGTCATAGAAAATATTTCCATTTAAAAAAAAATGAAAAAACATCCATCTAGACTTCCCATGTAAGCTTGCCAATGTATCTTGTGGTTTATCAGAGTAGGGGAGCAGATTTGCTTCTACCTTATTTTTTATTGGGTTGGTTTGGATTTTTTTTTTCATAAATAGCAGAAACAAAAAAGATATTTATTTATACATTTTGTGAAGTGTAATAAATTTTATATATAATATTTTATAATAATTTCAAACTCCAGTTAAGCACAATACAATTAGAGAAGGGATACTCTTACTTTAAAGTGAAGATTTTTGATATATTTCCCACAGGTTTATTGTGGTGTCTATGTCTAGGAACATTTGTCTCCAAAACCAGGGGGCAATCCTGCTTAAAAATGGAAAGCACAGTGTGTCTCTTAGCTGTGTAAAGATCATATCATTCTTATCCACTGTTATCTTTTTTCATTCAGTGGTGGATGCTTTGTGATTTTGTCATTACTGAAGGAAAATGTGATGCACTCTATTTTCTATGATATAATGTAAGATATATTGCATATTATATTAAATGATTTAAATAAACAGTAAATAATAATAACCAATTTCATTTTGAATTCTTTCAAACTTCTGAAAAGTTGGAGTCTCACATGAGCAAACATTGCACAGAGATTTTGGATACATAGCTTATAGTAAGTACTTTGTTATATAAGTGTGCATGTGCCCATATATGTCTTCTGCACGGTCTTTTTATATTATTCTGTAAGTCTCAATCTCACTACTGGAAATGCTCCCCTTCTTCCACAATTTCCACTATGCGACAGGCCCCAGACACACTATGATGAAAAAAAAGTCTGAGGACAAAATATGACTATACTTAGTCCTAAGTACAATGATCACTTTCTGTTTGGGGTTTATTTTGGTTTGGTTTGGGATGTTTTAATGGGATGAGAAAAAGGCTGAGTACTTGCAGCAACTATAGTAAAAAAAAAATGGAATAGGTAAAAAGGGAGTGAGTACAACAGGTGATGTCACCTCTCTAGATACTTACAGATTAGCCCACAGTACATGGGAGACTGGTACAAATACTTCCCATTCTTGTTCACTAGAGACATATTTTCTTCACTAAAATACATTCAATTAGTTACTAATGTGCACAGTAAAAGTATCTGAAACTCCTGGAAGAAAAGCTGGAGGTAAAGCAACCAGTCCCTCAAGCATGTGGGTATCAGAGAGACCATTATGTTGCTCAGGCTTCCTTCTCCCGACTGATGACATTTTGTGGTTGCAGACTGAAAATATAAGTTCTCCATGTAACCTCCTGAGGTGGTTTATGATTAAAAACAGCTATGCAAGGTAACCTAAACAGCTCCCAATACTGTATATTGACCACTTCCAAATTCTTAATGCATTTCTTCTTCTACTGCTTTGTGAAACATCTATGTTTTGTTGTACACCCTTGCAGGTATCTGAACTGAGACCACAGCAGGGGAGAAGGTGGTTGGGGCTTCCATCTTTAGATATCTTGCTGTCTAAACCATTAAGTAAGCTGGTAGCACAAATTTATTGGACACTTATGAAAATCCCCTTAGTATGTATATGCCTTAACATGCTCAATTAGCTTAGAAAAAATTAACCTTAGGTGTCTAGGCCTGTGTAATATAAAGAATTTACAGCAGAATTGGGAGCCAAATCCAATTTTGCTAAATATTAGATTAAGTTCCTTAACCGCTAGAAAATCCTTCACGTATGACCGAAAAATCTATTTAATTCTACACCTTGGCTTAAGGAAAAATCATTTGAAGCATTCCGTGCAGATTTATGTGAATGTTTATCTTCAGCAGCAGGGAATCAGAAAGGGGAATTATTTCTTCTTTTTTTTTTCATAAACTTGTAAACATTTAAAATAGACTATGAACACAATCTCTGTCCATGCTTTCCAAAGATATGGTCTGTTCATCCATTTAAGAAAGTACTTTTTATAGACACTACTAGGAATATGTGAAGTTTGTATCTTCTCATCCTGCCTGACTGAGCATTCCTGTGCTCTGCCTTTTAACATTCCTTGTACTCCCTTTGCCAGCAGGTGTTCAATGCTGCAAATTGAAACACATTGGCAATCCATTTCACTTGCACATTCGGGCCATTTCCTCTGCATGGAGCAGAGAATGAGCTGCTGGTCTAACTGAGAGTACCAATGTCTATGTAAGTGAAAGAAATTAATGCATTGAACATGCATATAGTCTGTATTTGTTACCAGAGATTCCTGTGAGCAATTAATTGCTCTAGTTAAATTCTGGATATGGTAATCTACAAGAAAATACAGGCAAGGTCACTCAATGGTGTACTCTTCAGCTTCTCTGAACAAGGTTGTTTGGGTAATAAATGCATATTTTAGTTTTGTTTCTGTCTTATGTTGTTTTCCTCACATGGAGTTGGGGGAAAGAGAAGCATAAAAATATGATATTCAAATGAAAAGAGACAAAAATAGAACATGAGTGTAGTTTCCTTACTGAATCAGACTAGTTAGGAAAGGATCTGATGTGTTCTAAACAACTCTATATGTTTTCCCATGGTTTCATTTTTGACCAAGCTTCAAATAAAAATTGACAGAGAAGTAAAGGAGTACTCCAATTCATGGCATACATAAACAAGGCTTCAGGGAGTCCTTCCAATACGTAAAGGTATGCATGGAACTTCTCCCCTCATTATTTCAGCTGATTATTCCAAATCAACTAGCACAAATAATTTTTTAGATTTTTCTTAAATTTCAGTACAGATCAATTCATAGATTTTTTTTACAGGGTAGCGGTTGCTGACAGATTTCACAAAATACATGTTGTAACCTCAAATGTAGCAAATACAAATGCTAGGTTGACCAAAGCTGCTAATAATCTAGAGTTATTTCTGAGGAATTCACCTCAAATTTCCATGACATTGCAACAAATGGTCTGTCACTTGTTTACACATCATTTTATCTGAATAACCTTTCTTCTGCATTCTTCAGTTCTGAGTTTTATTGTTATGTCCAAAGACTTAACTCCAGACAGATTTTTGCGCTTTTTTTTGTTGTTTTTGTTTTTGTTTTTGTTTTTGTTTGTTTTTTTTTTCCCCAGTGAATTACTTTAATAGCAAGAAGATGTTGCAGATATCTGAAATTTGTAATATGGTACGTAATAAAAATTTTCCTTTGAGTATGATATATATTCAGGTTGTCTTTTTATTTTCAGTGTTACCTCAGAAGCAATCTCAAAACTGCGAGGCTGTGAAAAAGTTGACAGTCTATAACACAAACATATTAAACTACAGGTGTTTGGCTTGCCACAAATATTGGTTCTAGATTCTGACACTGACATTGATGAGTTCTGTATAGTGACAGCTTAAGACAAGACTGAAACATAGACACAAATAATCCTCTAGACTTGAGCCCCTTGGCAGCAGAACATTTGACAGCCCTAATTATCTTGACTGGAAAATGGATGTCTACGAGCTTAGATAGGCTGTGATATTTTGCTAGTTTGTCAAAAGTTGGGCTGTAAAGAATGTGAACCTGGTTTCTTGGGGGAAACATTGTCATTGCCTACATAGCATAACTTCAAAAATATTGAAAACATCTTACTTAATATAAACTTTACTCTTTTTTTCTAAGTAAATTTGAAGTTAGAGTACTGCTTAATTTTGGATGGCCTTATCAGGGAATGGTACTTATAAAATGGGTAGATATTAAGATTGTACTCTAACTCAAGGGACATAAATGTAGGTGCCACAAATCCTGTGGTTTTTACATGCTTGCCCAGGAACTCGTTCTTGAACAGGAAAGGAGCTCCATGTCTGGGTCGTTATATCTATGTCCTTAATAATATTTTCTGAATTTTACAATTAAAGTCTTCAAAACCCCTAATTTGAGTATCTATCATATGAAAGTCAAACAGTACTTATTCTTGTACTTCACATAAGACTACAAAGTAAGACAGATGAGCACAGATGAAACTAATAATAAAAACCAAAAGATGAAGAACACAAAGCATATATGAAAACCGGCTGCATTTCATGTTTACTATATTATTCTCTGAGAAAACTGGCACCTTTTGTTGTTTCTATGGTTTTAATATAACTACTATGTTCCTTGATCATGGACAAGTTCTTAAGCTAACCGTGATTGATTTTTTTTTACACATATGCTTACTCTGGTATTTAAGCAACATAGGTGCTACCATTTTTTCCATCTGGATTTTAAAGAGTCAAATAACTGTGTCGATGACAGAACAGAGTTTTAATTTTTGGTGTAAATTTAAAAATCTGGGATACTAGGAATTTCAATATATTTGTCTTGCTGATAACATTTTTGTGATTTTTTTAATGAATCACAATTTTTTCTTGTTTTTCTTTTCTTTTTTCCCCAGATGGATTGGTTGCTTTGATTAGGACTCATGTGGCCACAGACAGATGTCAAGACATGACATTTTCAAGTCTCCTTCTTTTAAATGAAGCACTTACAGAATGCAATTCATATTATCCTAAAATAAACATCTAATGTTAGTCAGATTAAAAATCCTAAAACTATCTTCTTTTCCCTCTTTATTATCAAAGGTATCTTGAAGTGACCAGCTCAGAGTTTCAATCCAACCTGTAACTATAGTGCAATCATGAGTGATTAAGGTTGGAAAAGACCATTAAGATCAAGTCCAGCTATCAACCTAGCACCACCATGTTCACCATTTAACCATGTCCTCAAGTGCCATAGCCACATGTGTTTTTTAACAATTCCAGGGGTGTTAACTCCAACACAGGCAGTCTGTTCCAATTCTTTACAACTCCTTCTGTGATTTTTTTTCCCCAAATGTCTAATCTAAACCTTCCCTGGCACATCTTGAACCCCCATCTTACTACAGTCTCCTTTCAAGGACATGTAGAGTGATAAGGTCTCCCCTCAGCCTCCTTTTCTCCAGGCTAAACACCCCCAGGTCCCTCAGCTGCTCCTCATAAGACTTGGGCCCCAGACCCTTCACTGGCTTCCTGCCCTTCTCTGGACACTCTCCAACAACCACAAAGTCCTTCCTGAACTGAGGAGCTCTGAACTGAACACAGGATTTGAAGTGAAGCCTTACCAGGGCCGATTAGAGAGGGACAATCCCTTTCTTTGTCCTGCTGGCCACCCTATTTCTGTTACAGGCCAAGATACCATTTGCCTTCTCAGCCCCCTGGGCACACACTGGCTCATATTCAGCTGGCTGTCAATAAACACTGCCAGGTCCTTTTTCCTCTCGGCAGCTTTATGGCCACTCCTCCTCAAGCCTGTAGCACTGCATGGGGTTGTGATCCAAGTGTAGGACCCGAGATTTTGCCAGTGCTGGGCTGCTTAATGCAAGATAGAGGTTACTTGTGAAAGTCTTCAGTAATGTCTACATCACTGCATTCACTACACAGATAATTCTTCAGCCATTTTAAATGACTAGTTCATCACTTTTCAAATATCATGCACCCATGTTTGGGTACCTACAGCACAAAGTATTTAGTTTATTGTATTTAGTTGCCTGTGTTGGATATACTGTGCTTATTGTTTTTATTTTAAAAAATTTGATCTGATCTGTAAGCTGATCTGCAATCTAATCTGATCACAATATCTTTTTTTATAAATTAATATTGTGTGGTTTTAAATATTTTTAATTCCTCTCTGTAGTCCAAATTAAACAAAAACAACCTGACTACAAATTTGAAGTTAACAAAGTTTGGAACTTGCCGACAAAATGAATACAAATATTAAACCAGCACTTTTAAAAATTATTTTTGATATTTAGATACAGCATCTAATTAAATTACTCACTTCTCGCTTCAATATAATTATTTGAATTTGAAGTAGATCTAAACACTCAAAATGAAGCAGCCAAGATTTCACATTGCACAGATTATTTAGGTTTGTAAGTCAAGACCTTTGGTTGCTACCAGATTACATAGAAAAATATGATGCTTAACTGTCCCAATCATTTGAGGTTTTACAGTTCATAATCTAGAGGAAATAAAATTTGTGTTTGCCATAGTGTTGATTAGCAGTAACTAATGAGGTTGAGTTTCCAGAAATTAACCTTCATGCAGGACAATAACTAGTGAACATTATTTGCTTGCTTTACCATTAATTTTCATTGTAAAAACAGCTGTGTCTAAGGACAGCTATTTTAAGCTGTCCTAAGGACAGCACATTTTCATTTCAGACACATGGTGTGATTCCTGGGGATGTCCTGTGCAGGGACAGGAGCTGGACTTCAGTAATCTTTGTGGGTCCCTCACCACTCAGTATATTCTATGGTTCTACTATAAATTGTTTAAATTTTGTGTATTACTTATTGATAACAAAATATATGTTAACATAATGAAATGCAAAATACTGTCTTCAGTAATAGGTTGACCTTGACTGGCTGGCAGATAGACACCCTGATGCTTTCTCTATCCCTTTCCTCAACAGGACAGGGAGAAAATAAGATGAAAGATCTTATGGGTCAGGATAAAGATAACAATTGGGGGAGGTGATATCATGGAACATCTGTATCCTGAAGGACTGTAGACTGTGAAGAAGACCCACACTGGAGCAGCGAAAAAATGCGAGGAGAAAGGAGTGGCAGAGAGGAAGTTTTGTGGACCATGAACCCTCATTCCCAGGGGATGGGCAGACGATTTGGGTATCAAGGAATGAACCTGAGCCTGGGGAAGAAGGGGGTTGAGGGATGTGGGAAAGGTATCTGGGGTTTTGTCTTTTTTTTTTCTCTCTCAACCCAAATGTTTATTTGTTGGCAATAAATTAAATTCATTTTTCCAAAGTCAAGTATGTTTTGCCTGTGTTGGCAGTTGGTAAGCAACCTCAGTGTCTTCATCTCAAATCAGCAGCTTTTTTTATCTTATTTTCTTCCCTTGTACTATTGAGAAGGGCAGTGAGAGACAATTTGGGTAGAGATCTAGCAGCTGGCAAAAGTCAACCCACCACACTTATTTGTGAGTACAAATACACTTTTGTGGTGCTTGATGGGCTAAAACAACACATACAAAGCACAGGTGAAAGCACGTGGTAAGAATTTTTCAACCTGAAAAGTACCAATCTGTGCCTGCTGGCCATGAGATATCTAGAATTTTCTTACAACAAATATCCTCAAACAGAGTGAGAACCTTTATCAATGAAGGTTTAGCTCGAGCGTTAATTTCCGATGTCCAAACACTGTTTCTCAGTCTCAACAGCCTCTGCAACATGTGCTTTCCCATAAGACATTGAATCTTACATATTTCCACTGAGATAAGTTAACTATTAGAGATGTGAGGATAAAATAAATTTCTAAATAAAAAAATAATGACAAAGAAAAATAATGTACTTCTGAACATTTCTTTTTGTGTCTTTTCACTGAAAGAAAAAAATTGTTAAACCAAATCCATCAATTCAGTTGAAAATAACATGCGCAGCACTTAAATACTTACAGAACTGTTTCATAAGTGGAAAGAAATCAGAAAGCAAACCAGAAAGCCATCGTTTAAAAACAGATCCAAATGAATAAATTTTCTTATTAATGTTACTGAAAAAAGAACACAAGCTTTTGCAAGGTTTGAAAGCCTTTTAAAGTAATTTTTTGGCATCTGTAGCAGTGTTTCAATTACAGGGTGAGGATCTGGCAAGTTTCTTTTTAAAAGCTTAAAAACATCTCATACAACAGATAGGTCCAAACCGCTCTAATTTGCACAAACCCTAACGATTTTTGAGGTCCTAGCTAACTTAAATTTGTATATTTTTTCTCTTAGGACACCTTGAAAAGATATTCTTGCAATCATATTTTTATTGGCACTAAACTCTGTCATGTAGAGGTGCATCAATTTTACACTATATGACAACTACTAATATAGAGGTGATTACTTACAACAGGGAATTCAAAGTGCATATTCAGTTTAAGCTAAGTTTTTTAACGACTATTCTTTTAACTGAACAAATAAAATAATGGTAATACTTGTGGTTCAGTTAAGAGAAATAAAGTTTATTAGAGTTATCCAAAGATAGTCAAGGAATTAGAAATTATCTATCTAAAATGTTCTATGAATAGTAAAAAGTGTTAGGAGAGAGCAGAACATGAAGGTTTTCACAAAGTGAAAAGAGAATTGTGTCACAAATGACCGATACCTAGTTATTGACTGATATGCTAGGAGTAAGAAACAGTGCTGGGGAAACTAGTTTAGATAGTCCAAACTCCCTTGTATACGCTCTTCAAATGATATTAACTAGATCCATTCACTGTTGCAGTATTGAGTCCTTATATGCCATCTGTTGTGAGAGGTTTCAAACCTGCTGTACTCTATTCAAACCCAGTTAGTGTATATATATAGTATGTTTATAGGTGTTTATTTTATATATAATTATATGTATAATAATGTTTAGAGATACACAGATTAGATATATATGTGACTGTATATTCATGTCTGCTTGGATGTGTCTCTGTGAGACAGGTTCAAATTTGCTCCTCCTTTTATTGGGGGGGTGGGGTGGAAGGCTGGTTTGCAACAAAGAACAAAAAGAAATTTACCTACTGCAGAGTCAGTAACTCCCTGATCTCCATTCTGTGTATTAGCCACTTGACTATTTCCAATATCCAAGCAAGAATAAGTATTTTATTTTCAGAAGAAATTTAAACCAGGATCCGTATTTTTCTCTGCTGAGTGGAAACCGGAGTGTTCTAGCACAATGACAGATGGCAAAATCAGTGTCTGTGTACTCCTACCATAATTTGCAAATGCAAAAGCGAAGAAAAGAATCAGAACCTATTATAAATTAGTCATTATTTTTTCAATTTTGTTTCTAGATGCTGGTTCAAGTTGCAAAAGAATAAATTTAAAACCTTCTATAAAAGGGGAGTTATGCAAAAAAGAGTATTGTGTGATGAATTAGACTCTTCCTATACAGCATTGAGCTGACTGCAAAACAAGGATGCAATTTCATGCCTTTATAACTAACATTTCAAAAAAGATGTAATTTGAATTTCACACTTGTCAGCAGTGATTATGATCTAGCTTAGCCTTTTGTTGGGTGAAAATGTTTTGCCACTTGATTCCTAAGTTGATTAAAGATTCTGTCCTTCTGACGTTAACTTCAGTTTTGACAGTCACTTCTGATTAACTCTGGCCGATGAAACTGTATTAGACATAACCCCATCAGTTTTCCAGAATGGTTATTTTCGGGTTATGTTCTCTCTTTCAAAGCAGAAATAATACACTGATTTTCTTTTATAAGGAGGAAATCTTCAATCCTTCCTTATGACACTCTTTGAGTACCACCAGTTCAGTTGGACTATTTGTCATCCCATGTTTTCTCAGCCTGAGTCAAGGTATTAGAAGATATGTGATAACTACTGTTTTCTTACATTTTTACTTTACATTATATTGCATTGTCCAGATGTTTAAGCAACCACATAAAACCAGTCAATGCAATTAATATTGCCTTAAGAAACTGAGAAGGAAGTAGTAACATAAACAGAAATATGAAATGCTGTTTGAAAACATGACAAATAAAAAGCATCTGTGATGGATTGGTAGAGAAGACACAAACGGGCATCTCTTCTGAAGTCACAGATGAAATAAAGATGGGCTACCACAGGATGTAAAGTGATACTGTGAAGCTACATGAACCCAAATAGACAGCTGAATCCTGCTCTCCAGTATAACCATTTTAAGGTGACAGTATTATACAGAGAAGTCATTTCATTGATCCTGAAGATAAAGACCTCCATAAGCAATATAGGACCTATATTCAGCTTTCATGAAAGCATTGTTTCCTTTGATTGCTTCAAAATAATACTCATCAAATCAGACAATTATTTTAATCTTTTTTTTTAAATTATGCATAATCTACAGACCCCATCAATTATATTCTTTCAGAAGTCTGCAAACTAAAAAAAAAAAAAAAAAATGAAGAGCCCCAAGAGGCCAAAGTCTACTTAGAATAAAGTTGTAATTAACACAATTGTAATGTTCTGTTTTCAGCTGTATTTTCAGACTTCACAGTTTTAAGTCTACCAAATGTTTACCATTTGATTTTGCATTATGTGAGTCTCTTAAATGAAATATATTGCAATATGGAGTAGAATGTGTAACAGCAATGTAAATATATAATATTAACATTACTAAATTTATCAACCAGATATGTTGTTTTAAAATAAAGTAGTCAATTACTTGTAGTAAAATAGTTTAAAATAAAGTAGTCAATTACAAGTAGATCCACTTTCCTTCATCTAATTTTGATTTTTATTAATTGTACTGTCCCACTGTACAATTTATTGTCTCTTTCCGTCTTTGTGTTAATCAACTACTATATCAGGTCTGTATTGTTGCAGATCATCTCCATATTGGTCAGCACACTGATTTTTTTTTTTCTTTTTTCCTAACACACATAAGCCCTTTTTTGTTATAGCATGTTGTGAGAGACTGGAAGGATTGCCGGCTTGAAACATTTCAGGTGCGTGTGTGGGGGGGAAGGGACAGGTCAGGCCTTGCTCTGGTGGGGCACTGCCGTGCACACCCCATCCCCTCCAGGCCTGTATCCCAGCCCTGCAGGGTCCACCAATCCCTGGCACACCAGAGACAATGCTCCACACCTGCTCCTGGAGCTCCTATCCCAAGGGGTACTTAAACCAAAGTATGAGGTGAGTGTGTGTCTTGACTCTACATCTTCTTGGAACTTCTGTCAGCTGAACAGCCCTGGAAACAGGAGTGCTACCAGCTATACTTATTCTTTTCTATATCTTTTCTTTCTTTCTCTCTTCTATTTCTTCTAATTTCCTCTTCTTGGAATTTTGAATAACTTAAAATTGAATGGGCTTGGAGTTTTGAATGGGCTAAGCAAATGCTTTGTGAAATGCTTTATGTTGATTGAATGCTGCTCTAAACTTTTTCCAAACGTCTTTGATTTCTGAAGTTGCCAGTAAAGTTTTTTGTTGTTTTGACCTCCTGAGAATATCTTGATGGTATTTCTCCTGTGTGTCTGACTCAGAGTACATGAACAACTATAAGCCATGTTAAGAGTCCCATTGAGTGAGTTTTCTGGAGTCTTACATTTGTATTGATTGTTAGTATATATATCTAGCAATGGAGTAATGTTAGCTATAGGATATTATTCCAGCTGTTATTGTTAAGAAATCTTTCCCAACAAATACTATCTACTGCAGCTTTCATTTTGTGCTCCTTTCCTGTCTCTCCATTTTTTCCAAGCATTAAACCTAATTCTTCCTGCTGTAAATTCTTCTTTTTTCTCTTTTGTATTTGGTACTTTTATTGATGTTTTTACCATTTCTTAATTTTTTAAGTTTTGTACATTGAAGCATTCTGGGGGGTCAAGGTGAGACAAACAAAAAAATTGAGGTCTTGTCAGTATATAAGCATGGAAATGAAATCTCACTAATTAAAAATAATTTAGGTCATTTACTTAGCATTTATTGTACCTTCCCACCAAAATATTTTTATATAAAATAATATATATATTCTTCCAAATGTCAATATTAATCTAATACTTTAAAAGTTAGTTTCATCTTAACTAGTCAGCTATGCCCAGAGGATTGTAGAATGCAGACTCTATACTTTGATAAGGAACTGAGAAAAATAAACAGAGTTGGTCCTAAAAAGTCTTGCCTTTTCTTCTGCAAAAGCAAGCTGTTTAAGAATCTCCCAGTAAAATATGTGTATTAAATTAGCCGTGCTCTTTAAATGCCAAATACTCCGAGAACTGGTCTACTTTTTGCTCTCTTATTTGTGACATCTATTTACACCTTAAATGTAATTTGGAATGTTTATTAACCTAAGAAACAACTAAGTTTATTTCTTTATTAATATAGCACTTGGTGCTGTGAGATCCTGAAGGACATTTTTCTACAAGTACAAAAGGACACTACATTGACACTTGGCTTCTGTTTCCATTTAACCCACAGACCTGTGAGGACAGCATCAGTTAAAAATAATTACTTTAGGTCATGCACAGAGACAAGGAAAAAAAAATCTTTTTTACAGGTTTCAAAATCAAGGTAATATATCTGGCTCTGGGAGAAAATATGACGCATTTGCATATGATAATTTCCTCAGAATTGCTTATTAGGGTTGTAACTTCAAGGACTTCATAATATCACTTTTGTTATTAAAGATTTTTTCTCCCAATGCCACTGCTCTCTTTGCCTTTCTTTAGAGCAAACATTCAAGTCATTTTTGTTTTAATGGCATCTAGATGTCAATGTCAGCTTTAAAGTTCATTAAACTTTAGAAGTAGACACAATATGGTTCTCAGCTCTAAAGTTTATGCAATTTTTAAAGTAGACACAATGTTTTTCTTTATTTTATTAATGACTTTCCTACAAAATGACTTCTTCAGGTCATCTTTTGTCTCTAGTGTTTCTAAATGGGATATAAATAGATATATGTGACAAAAAACCATTTCAAAACAGTATTTTTGAGTAGTAGGTATAAATACCTGATAGGTATGGCAGATCAAGCAAACACAGTAACACCATGGAATTTGATAATTTTCTCCTTTAAATTTTCAATTGTGCGATCTTATAATAAAACATATTTTGTTACCCTCTTTTTAAAAATTATGTAACTTAATAGGAAATCCCAGCTAACTTCCACTTTTTAGTTTCATTCTAGTCTAAAAATTGCTCATACTGACCAATGCCTGTGTTATCAATGTCCCATTTACTTCTAAGTGATTTGCAGTCTTTATACAATTCCAGTTTTGATGGTTTGGAAAGTGTAAAGATGTCCAAGACTACACAGCGTCTGTAGAAGACTGTAAGAATTGTTTACTTATTTACTAAACATTTATCAGTGGGACTGAACTGATTTTTTATTCAAGCGAGAAGCTGACAGAGGAAAAGGAGAGAGCAAGACAAGGTGGGCCTTTGTTCAGTTTAAAGAGGAACAGGAGGGAAAGTTGTGACAAGGCATCAAATTGTGAGAAAAATGTTCCAGTTGGACTCAACAATTATTACCATTAATTTTATATAAAGCACTTTTCTTATCAGTGGAGTGGAAAATTATGCACAAACAAATTTACAAATTCAAAAAAACATTAAGTAATTTAAACTGGAAAAAATGATTAATTGGCTGATTGAATGTGAAAATAATGGAAAAATCACAAAATCACAGAATGGGTCAGGTTGGAAGGGACCACAGTGGGTCATTTAGTCCAAATTCCCTGCTCAAGCAGGGTCACCCTAGAGCACATCGCACAGGGTTGCATCCAGATGGTTCTTGAATATCTCCAGTGAAAATGAATATTTAACTCTGTGGTATTTATTATATATTGGCTGCAGCCTACAGTTGGTGATTTGTTAACAGCAGATTTTCAAGAAACTAGATTTCTCTTTTGGCTTTTTTTTTTTTTTCACCACACAAATCTGGGATCCCAGCATCACAAAATAAGTCACTAGGGTGAACAACAGCTCTGAAATAGTCTGGCAACACTGTGAGTTTTGTCTGACATAAACAACTAACCTATCACTTTTAAAGTTTGAAGTATCTCTGCAGTAAAGGCATTGAATTTTACATTTTATTCAGGCAATTTGGCCTTTCACAACATACCCAGAAAAGGGAGGATGTTGGCAGTTATCTTCAAGAGTTCACCTCTTACATGCTTTCACTGCTCTGCACATCAAGCAAGGCCTCTGGCCCGAAAATACTTCTGATTTAATAATTCCCTAACAGGCAGTCAGTGGTCCAGCTCAATCAAGAGGTGTCAGCATACAGCAGAGTAAACACAAAAGAAAGGCCAAGGAAGAAGACTTCTCATGTATCATCTTTATTAAAAATAATTTAATTTAGAAGGTTTTTTCAGGTATTTTTTGGGGGTTTTTTAGGTATTATACAGTCAAAGCAATAGTTCTTACATGGGCAAATCTTAGGAAGCTCTTCATATTTCCTTCACAAAGTTCAGTAAAAATTTAGTATCTTTGCCGTCATAATTTTCATGACATAATTTCCAAAAGCACAAGTCAAATGTTGTGAACACTGCTTCTAACTATAAAATAACATTTCTTTTCCAAGTGAAAAAACATAATGCTCTGACAAATATGCATTTATAGTAATATTTCTACAAATAAAAGAAAGCTCTGATTGCAATTAAATTCCAATCTGTTTGTAATACCATCCTATCAAATTTTTATTTCATATTTATTTGTCTTTTCCAAGGAAACCTACAAGGATAAGAGGGATTAGTTATCTTGTTTGAACAATAAAGGTCATAAAATCATAGAATGGTTTGGGTTGGAAGGGACCTTAAACAACATCTAGTTCCACTCCTGTGCCGTGGGCAGGGACACCTTCCAACAGACCAGGTTGTTCAAAGCTCCGTCCAACCTGGTCTTGAGCCCCATGATTCAAGGTCATTAGATACCAAAAAGTCTCAACAAATATAATCTTTGCAGATCATCACATTCATAAAATTGTTTCTTTTATGCCTAATAACATTATTAAAATATTTTATTCTTACTAACCCTTGACAAAGCAGTAAAGTGATACACTGAAATACATCCTAAATGAAAGACAATAATTGCTTCTCAGGTACTCTTTAGAGCAAAGAATATACTGCAGTTAACCTCTCAGCATAGAAACTGCCTAATAAAAAGCTGATTTGGATTGCAACATGTAAGGATCACTAGCAGAAAATCAAAATAGTACTGAGACAGCTGTATTACACTATTTTCCTGGTAGATGAAGAACTAGAACCAACTCTCAGTGTACATCTGTATCTCTCTGTGTCCCCATTATCATGGTTTAAGGAAAGGCAACAACTAAGTTCCACACACTCTCACTGTCGTTGTTGGGGTGGCCACAACACACACGGACACTGCACTGGACTAATGGCATAAAGCATTATATTTCAGAAAAACTAGGTATTTATGGACTTCTGTATGTTATCATTCATGTTACAAATTCATTGGCTACTAAATTACAACAATGGATTCGTTGGCTGTCATTTAACTACAGTATAATACTGCTGGTTACCTATAGCATAAGCATTCAAGCATTCGGAAAAATAACAGATGCAGATGTGTTGCTGTTTTTCTATTGTTTGGATTCCATACTTCTGTTGATACTACACTTCCATGGGTAAAGCTGATTATTTTTTTCTCATGAATAGAAGTTAACCATGTCCGAAATAATATCTGTGAAGCCCTCAGACCAACTGTTGGCATCAACATTTCACTCCCCACTCCCTGGTAGGATGGGTACGAGAATAAGGAAAAGGTAAAACCTGGGTGTTAAGGTAAGAACAGTTTAATAATTTAAATAAAGTAAAATATAATAACAATAATAATTATAATAGCAATAGTAAGAGTAATAGTAATCATATAAATTATTAGGGGGAGTAATGAAAAGAAGAGAGAGAAATAAATTCCAAGAGAAACAAGTTGTGCTCAAGACAGTGGCTCACCACCAACTGACCAATGCCCAGTCAGTCTCTGAGCATTGATCCGTGCCTCCCAGCCAACTCCCCACCCCCCAGTTTATATACTGGGCAAGGTGTTGTACACTATGGAATTTCCCTTTGGCCAGTTCACATCAGTTGTCCTGGCTGTGTTCCCTCATGGCTTCTTGTGCACCTGCTCACTGGCAGAGCATGGGAACCTGGAAAGTCCTTGACTTACAGGAAGCACTACCCAGCAACAACAAAACATCACTGCATTATCAATATTATTCTCATACAAATTCCAAACCACAGCACTGTACCAGTAACTAGGAAGAAAATTGAATCTATCTCAGCTAAAGTAAGGACACCCTTGCTAAAGTACACTCTTTACAAGGTTCATGCATTCAGTCTGAAAATATAGATCTTCACGAGATTATGGATTGCTCTTTAAAATGCATAATGTTCTAAACAATCAAAAGTTTAGTATGGCACTGGGTATTTTACTAGTTATAATCATGCAAGCTGTTTATAGGCTGTTTGTGAGACAAGTGTGTGTGCTGATGATAAATGTATCAGAAACCTCATTGCTATGAGCTGCCTTCGCAAAGGTTGCATAGTAACCATAAATTTTCTCCCACTGATCATTACAGCACATAGTTAAAGTAAAAACAAAGGCCAATAGGGTTTGTTGCAGTTCAGTTTGTAGATTTATACACCAGTTAGGGAATTGAAGATTGTTCTGAGGGCAGAGGTTAAAGGGTTGATAAATCAAGCTGTTTCAAACTTGAAAGCAATCTTTTCCTGGACTGACAGTCATTAACAATGCACATTACGATTTGCTGCTTAATCACTACCAAGTGTTACCAGCGCATAGACGGAAGAGTTATTATTTAGCAAATTTGTCCTGAACTAGCCATAAATATATAGAACCACAGAACTCATATTTTTGTTAACACTGATGGCTGTGATCCATGATCATTCTTAGTCATCAAGATCAAGGTGATCGTGCTCTTTGACAGGGAGACTGGAACAGAAGCTGGGATGTACCCTTTATTACCCATCCTCCCTATCTCAGCAACAATGTTTCTGTCCCTACCCCTAAAGAGAAGGAAATTTTTTGTCTTGGTATATTATCTTGGGGATCATTACCTGCTCCTCAAGATTTCTTTTTTTAAACCAGATTTTAATTCTTGCACATATTTTTATGAAGTTCTTTTGTCCACTCCTAGCTTTATGTCTGTGGCCATTAATGGTGCTAAGATATCATAAATATTACAAAATATTCATACACTATCACCAGTTATGTCATGATTATATGCTGATGTCTGGATTCACAGAAGCCAAATATGGAGCCTTGGTCTTGTAGAGAGCTCATAGCTAAAGATAGTATTTGAGGTTGAATTAGGAGTTGCATTTTGAAATTATAAAAGCCCGGATCCCTTACATGCTTAATATTTCAAATTTCATATAAAAACCTGATGACTGTGTTTGTTCTACTGCACTACTGAATCCAAGACCCAAGTTTATCAATTCCTTCCCCTCAAATCCAATAAAATTTTATTTGGTTGGCTTACATAAATGATACTTGCAACTAGACTCAGTCCTGCCAAGTTTTTTGTGGAAACAGTTAGTTCAATAGAGAACTAGGGATTAAGCTACCACTTAATCTGCACTGCAGATAATCAGGAGTGTTGGTCTCCTTCCTTGATCTCATTATCATAGTGGTAAACACATACTTGCCAGCTTCTGTACTGGACTTTGTGAAAAGTCCAGAGAAGCCTAGTTCAGGAAAGCTAAATGCTTATACAGGGCTTATTCACCAATTCTGTCTTCTCTTTTAGGGCAACAAGATTCCACAGCCAGGACTACTTAGTTTGTACTACATTGTACTGGGGGTACTATTTTCACTGTTGCTTTATTTGTAACAGAAAATCCATACTCAGTTATTGCAACTACCACCACAGCAACTCTCTTTTTGTTCTTCTGGCGTTTTTTTTCTGCATACAATTTGCTTTCTTCTGTAGCACCTCCTCATTTGTAAATGAAAGTACTGTTGTTATTCAATGTTTTCTGAGACCAGTGCATCAGCAATTGTATGCTTTTCATTGTCATTTCCCTTTGATTGCCTTAGTTAAATTCTAAGGACTCCACTGAGCCTTCTCTGTGTCTGCCTTCTTCCCAGCACAAATTTGGGATATTTTTTACCGCATTTATCTATAAAGATTTGACTTTATTGAGAAGTATCTGCTATTCACAGAATGTTCCTTTCCAAATCTGCTGCTCTAATGGGTTTTAGATCCAGATGAGATAAATTGTGACCAAGAACAAAATGATAAAAAGAAGCACCCAGTTTATTAGCAGCTCATGTCATGGTCACTAATTATCTATTACTTATGGTACACAAAGGGGGAACACCCCAGAAACTATCTCTGCTAGGCATGAATTGTATTTTTGTGAGGATAATGGGTCAAAAGAACTGGCTTTTTTCTTTTGCTTAGCATGACTCTCATAGCTATATTAATTCCCCTAGTTCAAGTCAAATAATCTGATGGAAAATGGACATTTGTAAGCTAAACTGACAAAAGTTCCAGAGGTATCTTGAAAGGCCTGAGAGATGGGCCAGTGCAAACCTCATGAATTTCAACAAGGCCAAGTGCAAGGTACTGCACCTGGGTTGGGGCAATCCCAAGCACAAATATAGGTTGGGCAGAGAATGGGTTGAGAACAGCCCTGGGGAGAATGACATGAAGGTATTCGTGGCTGAGGAGCTAAACATGACTCAACAATGCATGCACACAGCTCTGAAAGCCAACCACATCCTGGCCTGCATCAAAAAGGCGTGACCAGCAGGTCAAGGGAGATGATTCTCCCTCTGTAGTCTGGTTTTGTAAGAACCAGACCTCACTCAGAGTATCGCGTCCAGATCTGGGGACCCCAACACAAGAAAGATGTGGACCTGTTAGAATGAGCTCACTGGAGAGTCACTAAGTTGATCATAGAGCTGGAGCACTTCTCCTATTATGGCAGCCTTCCAGCACCTAAAGTGGCCTACAAGAAGTCTGGAGAGAGAGTTTTTTAAAGAGCATGAGGTAACAGGGCAAGGGGGAATGTTTTCAAACGGAATGAAAGTAGGTTTAGGTTAGATATCAGAAGGAAATTCTTTGCTGTTAGGATGGTGAGACACTGTAACAGGTTGCCCAGAGACGCTGTGGGTGCCCCAAGCCTGGAACTGTTCAAAGCCAGGGTGGATAACACCTGATCTAGTGGGAGGTGTCCCTGCCCATGGCAAAGTGGGTTGTGAAGAGATGATCTTCAAGGTTCATTCCCACCCTTCACCATTCTATGATTTTATGATTCTATGGAACTACCACTTAAAATGCGTCTAGGACATGGAGGGTTGGGAAAGGAGAGGTAGAGTGAAACCACATTTTTTATGGTCTACTGTGAACCATTTCCCAATGCCTGGCTTTAGTTCTATGGCCAAGCTGGATTCAGGTAAATATTTTAGGCAAGATTTGGCAGGCCCCAGATTTGACCTGTGGTGGGTTCTGTTTTCCATAAAGGAAGTCCAGACAGGTGATGTATTCAGAGCAATGAGCTGTGTCATGTGACAAAATGTCACCTGCCCTGCCCCACCTGCTTCTTTTGGGGGTACAAAGTGTAAGGGCTGCAGGTGTGCCCTGTGACACAAAGGGTTGTGGTTCCCCCTCCACCCCAGGGTCTATCAGGCTGTTCCAAGGTCTGTTTACCCTTTTGCCTTCTTAGTACACATTCTATATATTGTCATTTGTTTCCCTCTCTTTGAAATCATACAAAATTTCTGAGTGTGACATTTCTTCTCTGGAGTAGCTGTGAAGTCCTATTTCATGTATCTTTAATCCAGTTGTTTATTGCTTTCTGCAGAGAAAATTTAATAGAAGAAATCTGCAGTAAGAGCTCATATTACTTTGAAGTTTTGCTTTAGTAAGAGACATATCCGTGATTTATTTGCACAATTTACAATTATATTGTAAGTAATTAAAGTAAAAACTCACTTGTCAAAATAAATGAGCACAGTATATTTTGTGTGGAGGCAACCTTGATGGCTAATTGGATTTGCGTCCTTAGTCATTTGCAAAAAAAAAAAGTTTGCAATGAGTCTTGTATTACTATGAATTTTTTTTCTTCTGCACTGCTTTGCTAAGTGTAGTCAGAGCTTCATTTTATTATATATGCCTTTCAAGATGCAATTAGCAAGTTCCAATTTGACACATTTTCTAATGAAACATTATGAAAATCTGAAATGTATTTTGAAAACATCTCTTGATTACTTTGCTTTGGATTTACATAGCACCAGCTTGTAGAAGAATATAAAAATTCAGTCTGATTGCCCTCAGGCACAAAAATACTCAGTGTATAAATGGAGAATAGGGAATGTCATTTTATCTTGACCTTAGTGAGCCTTTTCCCCCTGTTTCTTACATTTATATACAGTCTGGATAGGCAGACAACTAGACAGGTAAAAAACCTGTTGTGGGTAATGGGTCATGCTCTGCCTGGAGGCTGGTATCAAGAAGAGAACTGCAGGGGTCTGTACTGGGACATGTCCTGTTTAACATCTTGACCAGTGATCTGGAAGAGGTGACACTGAACTGTCATCAAGTTCATATGTGGCACCAAAGTGTAAGGCATGCAGCAGCTATGCTGGAGCACAGGGAAGCCATTCAAAGTAACTTTAACCAGATAGAGGAATGGGCCAGCTGGAATCTCAGGAAATTCAAAACCAACAAGTACAAAGTTCTGCCCCTGGGAAGGAAGGAAGCAACAAACTGAGAAGTGATCTCATTGCTTTCCATAGGTTCCAGAGGAGGTGAAATGAAGAGGGAGGTGCTGATCTCTTCTCACTGGGATCCAGTGATAAGATGTATGGAAATCACTCAAAGATGCAACATGGAAGGTTGAGACAAAATTAGGTAATATTTCTTTACTGAAATGATAGCCAAACACTGGAACATTCTTCCTGGAAGAGGTGGTTGATGCTCCATGCCTAATTGTGTTTAAGAAGCATTTGGATAATGCCCTTAATAACACACTTTAACTTTTAGTCATCCCTGAAGTGGTTAGTTGGAATAGAAGATCACTCTAGGTAATTTCCAACTGAAACTATTCTGTTCTGGGGCTCTGGGGCAGCAAGCTGGATGTGAGCCAGTTGCAGAGATAACTGGCTGTATCTGGGGCTGCGTGATGAGAAGCACAGGCAGCAAGTCCTGGCAAGAGATTATGCCCCCTACCTTTCACGTGAAACTTCATGAGCCTTGCATGGGTCCATTTCCCAAGCCTTTCCCAAAGTCTCTCTGGATGGCATCCTTTTCCTCAAGCACATGAAGCACACCACTCAGCTTGGTGTCACCTACAGTATCTATTCCTCTGTAACTTAAGTTTTGGTATCAGTCACTGTGCTGTTCATGCAGTGTAGTTGTACTTACTGAGTTTTGGAGTTATCTTTAGATTTAAATAACAGAATTTGTTTATATTGATTCAAATTTCACAGAACCACAGAACTTCCACAGCTACTGGGATTCTGTTAAAATTTCAGAATCCTTCTTCTTCTTCTTCTTCTGAATCAATAATATATTCCATAAATAATAACAGCCAATCTACAGAATGCTGTATGTGTGATTGCTGTATTTTTGCCATCCTGCTTTGTGCTCCTTATTTTTCCTCTTATTTTACAATCAATGACAATATTTATATATGTTTTTATATAGCTTCCTTGTTTCTTTAAAACAAACAAAAAACCACCAAACAAAAAAACCCCCAAAAATTCCCCCAAAAAAACCCACAACAGAACCTTGCAAGGACTTGTTAAAGGACCTTTCTAATAGTCAGATGCATTTCATCATCTGTTTATTCTCCATCCAAAATTCTTATCACACATACAAATAACTTTGGAGATTAAAAAGAAATATATGACAGCTTTCCATGGTTGTACTAATTTATTTAATTGCATTTCAATTATTTCTCTAGCTCCTGAAAGCAAGATTAAGATAATTTGCCTTGAAAACATATAGAATTGTCACTCAACACTATGGGGATGGATAAGTTCTTTTGGGGATCCTTGGCAGAATGATGACAGCACAGCACTAAGTTGCAGTTACAGTTAATTTTTTTCTTTTTGACAGATTTTTCTGATTAGCATAGCATGGAATCTTATGATCAGAAGAGCACAGATTTTTATAAACAGAATCAATGTAGCCTAATTTTCTAAGTAGCGTAGCACAAAATTTTGCAGCACAGCTTAGCTTATCGTTCCTAATCACCTGGACCCTCCACAGATCAGGTCAAATCTTAATACTTGGCCTGCTGTGTCAGTATAACAATCTTTTAATGGAGACTCAAACCACAAAATAGAACATGAGTCACTCAATCCTCAGAGGAAGGAAACAAGGGCTGAGAGGTCCTTGACCACTGGTGAAATCAGGGGTTTTGCCATCCAGCAGCAGTTCTGGTCCAGGTCCCATTTAGGACATGTAGCTGCTTGATTTTATGGATAGTGCTCTGTGTGCTGTTACAATTCCCTCTCCTGTGATGGGGTCATCACCCCCTGATTGGTCAAGTGCCTGAGACCTGCAAGGCCAGTCAGGAGGGAAGCAGCAGTCCAGTTACCCCAATATTTTGTCCACAGGAATAGCAATGGGACAGGCCATGAAAAGAAGGCAGAAGAGCTTGGCTGTTTCCTTCAGACCGTTAACATCTCCCCAAATCCACTGTAGTTTTATTAGGGTTCTAAGATGGTGCATCCCTTGCTGTTCTCTGTTTTTGCTGACATCCTGTCGCTAATTAATCTGTTTAATCCCATTTTGAAGCTACTGGTATTGTCTTCTATGACAGCAGTCTCACGGAAGTCCATTACTTGTTCGGCAAAAAGGTATTTCCTTTTATATACTGAAAAGGTATTGTTAATTTATTTGCCACATCCATGAATTTTTAAAGCTTAACTAACTTCCTTGTCTGTTTCTTCTCTTAAGTGTATCATAATTGTTTTCATGTTTCATTCTCAAAGCTGATGCTCTATCTCCTATATCATTCTGGGTTTTGTTTTCTGTACCTTTTCTTACTGTACTGTATCTTCCCTCAGGCTCAAAGTGCAGAGCTGTGCAATTTTTAAGATGTCAACACAATAAGGTTTTATGCAGCAGCAAGATGATGACCTCTATTGTATTCACATTGCCTTTCCTGATGATCCGAAACATTTTGTCAGTTTCTTTTATGGCAGATGTTTCACATTGAGCCAATGATTTCAGAGGGCTGACAACAATGACTCTAAGCCCCACTTATAAGTGCTAGCAATTTTACCGCTCTGTGTGTATATATATATATATATGAAATATTTATTTTTTAAGACCTTTTTCTTGAGGTTATCTTTTATGACTTCCCAGGAATGTGCAGTTATGCTGATCTGAAAAAGTTTTTGAGTGAAAAAAACCCAAACAAATTTGTTATCTTTTTTCTTTTTTAACTAAGAATTGTTGTACACTTTTGGAGTGTCTCTCCACAACTGATTTAACACATTAAGGGAAAGGATATTTTCAGATGTTTTGGTTTTGGCTTGGTTAGTTTTTTGTTTGGTTGGTTTTTGTTTTGTTTGGTTTTGTTTTGTTTTTGGTTTTGGTTTTTGTTTGGGTTTTGGTTTTGGTTTTTGGTTTTTGGTTTTGTTTTCTGGTGATAAAGAGAATTATTCACTTTTGTTAAACCATTTCACAGTTAGTGTCCAAGAAGCCCTATTACATTCCCAAATGATTGCTCCAAAAGTAGGTTTTTTTCCTAGGAAACATACTAAACCAGTCACTTTTCCTTTACTTCTCTATGCCTAAGAAACCTGTGATCTGTGATTATTTACTATCTTTTTGTACTTCATGGTTTGTGTCCTGGAAAACAATTCTCAGTTATGAAATCTGACTTTGAGTTCAAGTGGTTGCTATCCAAGAGATAATGTTAAGAAAGAATATTGAATCTTGCTACTTCTGTAGACTGTAATTTAACCTGGAACTCTGCCAAGATGAAAAGAACAAAAATCAAAAGCTAATCACTTGAATCTAATGAGACTGCTAGCCTTACTTGTCTTTGCAATTTTTTTTCCTTTTTATCCAATAAACAGGTTATGTAGCATAGCATCCTTTTATGCATTATGCATTTAGTTCTATTACTAAAGTCTGAAATATTTTTTCATCCTTCTTCATTTCTGTATATACCTATGTAAACACTTGCGCATTTCTATTCCTTGACTTTTAATATGCGAACATATGTTTTTAACAGTGCTTTTTTTCCATACGTTGTCTTGCTTGCTTATTAGTTCATCTTTTATGATTTTTGTTTGTTTCAGATTTAAATGTGCAGTACTGCTGAATGTCTTTATATATCTCATATAACCTGCTACTGTATCTTCAACTTGCAAGAAAGAAGTTTTCGTCGTTAACTAGCAATTTGCAAACTGGTACATACTCTAGAGGTTTATATTCTGTGTTTCTCTGCAAAGTTATCATACCTATGCCGTTTTTCAGGGAAGCCTCCTACCAGACTAACTTCAGGAAATCTAGGGATAGTAAGAGTACAGTTCCATTTGGTACCAAATCAAGAAGGTGCTGCATAGGGCGCCTAAGTACTATAAATAAAAGCAGCCTGGATGAAACCAGTGGCCCCTTCTGTAGGTGGCTATGTATTTCAGCAGATAAGATGAACAGTGAAAGACTAGGTGCCCCTGATACCAAATGGCAACAATTTCCTCTCTTCCATATTGTTAACGCTCAGCTCCCTCTGCAGACAGATTTTGAAAGGAGGCAGCTGAAGCAGTCCAAAACAGAAATGGGGGGAGAGTTAAATATCAAGTCTGTCCAAGACTAGTTCATGGGACTGTCTTGTTTATGCTGTCATTTTTCATGTTTAAATACTAGTATATTCCTGGGTACAGCATTCTCTGAGGCAGGGTTCACCATTATGTTAGCAAAGGTGCAGGACTGTTCCAGAAGGCAGCACGAATGTAACCCTGGAGAAGGAAAGAAAAGGAGTGTATTCATGTGGATGGGAGCTGTACTGTGCTGACTCCTCTCTGGGCTCAAGATTAGACCATGAATTATTTTATTTAATGGTGCCCATATGAAGTTCATAATCACCTACATTTCTGACACTGAAAATCCATGTATCATACAAAATCCCTATGTTCTGGAATCTGATACGAATAAGAAAAAATCAAGAAACATTTTACAGCTACTTTTCCCTGGCTTGGTTATCTTCTAGTAACAAGTTCAGGAGAATAAAAATAATAATTTAGGATAAATACATTATTTATATCAGAGAATCTTTGCCTACTTTTTCTAATTACTGCCTGTAATTAGAATGAGGAATAATTTTTCTTCGCCTTTGATTTGGTATGTGTCAACACATTCTTAATATCATTATATACTGACATAAGCTTAAACCACCTATGTTCATGTCTTTAACTAATAAGAACTTGAAATCATTTCTTGAGGTCTTTCAAATATATTCTAAGAGAGAAAAATATTGTATGATACAATTTTGTACAATATTTATACACGTATTTTATTAGAGGTACCTGTGGTACTGAAAGTTCCTATTTAAAATGACAGCAGCTGAGAGCATTCTACACAAACCACTCTTTGAAAGTAATTTTAATTCCTTTTTTCTTCCTGGGCTCTGGAACTGAAAGTCGGTTTTTGTCTTCTGATATGGCATTGATACTGATGTGCTTATCATGTTTGGTTTTATTGTTGAGTTGACATATGTTAAATCATACGTGAACTTCGTCATCCTACGTACTATTTTTAAATCTTTGCATGTAGAAGATAGAATGAAAGAAAAAAATGTTTATTAGACTTCTGGTTTAAGAACACTCTTCCTTATAGTATCCCATATACTGTAGCCAAATTTAAACATTAGTTTTTGGAACACATTTATTCAAGTTCCAGGGTAAGGCATGGATTCTCTAATATTGTAAAAGATTTTTCTTGGCAGATAAAGGAACATATGAATTCCAACTTAAATTTTAGTATGACCTATATTTTTTTTCCATTAATTTGTTCTACAATTCTCTGTGTTAGTATTTTAGTCATCAATGCCATTTCCCTTTTACCTTATATTTTAGACAGATTTTAGTTTATTGCTTTACGTCTTTAGCCTTAAACTAAAGCTCTTCTTCTTTTGAGAGCTATTTGAACTTGTGGGCACATCTCCCCTTCCTCTGCCTTTCTTATACCTTAATGGAAAGTTTACTTTATCCCTTTTTTATCCTTTATTCTTTTGGTATGTAAGGAGAGATTGCTTGGTTTTTATTTCCTTCTCCTATCTGCTAAAAGTGTCAGTAAATCTGCCCTCTGTTGAATCTCTTGCCTGATCTAAGGCTTCAAAAATGGTAATGCTAGTCTGCTCCTCAAGTCACTTCTCCCTTAGCAAAAGAAGGGTTATACTTGTAGAAATAACTATTGGATAAATGAACTTTTGGAGTGCTAAGTCTTGTTTAAGAGTTTTCTTTATGCCTCAGAGACATTAGCAAATTCTTACTGATTTTTTTCCTGGCTACTACAGTTAGTGCATCTTTTTTCACACATACTCCATTAGTGAGTTCTGTTGATGATATGAAATTCTTGACAAATTTTTATGCCTATTATGACTTCGGTTTTTTGCCTTTATTCTTGTGACATTTCTGTAAACTCTATGCTTTTCAATCTTTCACTATGAAATTTTTTCACCAACTCCCTGATTTTTTTCATTACTTTTAGTCCCAAGTTTCATCTATTTTGCTTCTATTATCTATGTAGAGTTTCATCCATTCTTTGCATATGTGCTTCTTCTATCGCAGTGTCTCATTTACCTATGTCCAGCTTTAAATAGGAGTATATGACACTTTTCTTTTTACACCTATTGCTGCATTTTATAGTGATGTTTATCTTCTATGGTTTAAGTATATAGTTTTACTCCTATTTTTTCACATTAAATATATCTCCAAAAATAAATTAAATGCATAACTTGATGGATGGCACGGAACAGCCCAAAGCTGTAGTAATACAAACACTTTTACTCTCTAAATCAGGTGGGCAAATTTAAACTGTCTGGTGGGATTGATGCCAGGCCATGTTCATAATTCATAGACCATGCCTAGGAATTTTTGGAGAGACTGATTGTCATTAAAGTCCAAAAGCATACTTGAAGCCATTTTAACACTAGAAGTGGAGCTGATTGCCTTTCCAGTGCCTGGGAATATTTTATTTCACTATGTAATGGAATAGCATTAAAATGGCCACTCTACAGATTGTACTTTGTCTTTTTTGTTTGTTTGTGTTTAATAGTGTGGGTTTTTGGTATTTTGGAGTTGTGGGTTTTTTGGGGTTTTTTTGGTTTTTTGTTTCATTTTCTTTTGAGCTGTGGGTTTATTGTGGGCTTGTTTTTTTTTTTTGTTTTTTTTTGTTTTTTTTTTTTAATTATTACTAAGATAGGTTAAGTAATATCTGCTTTCTTGGTAGCCCCAGTAAATGTAGCTCCACAATTTGCTTGATTCATTAGTCTATGAAGTGTCAATTTTAGTTATGCACTGCCTGCTTAACCTGCACACTGCTTGGTCTAAATATTGGCAGTTTTCATTCTCTCTTATGTCCAGAACTTCAATTTGCTGTTCATTTTTCATCAGGTGAGTGAGTTAGAGTAATCTCCTTCCATATGCTTTCCAAGTTCTGCTTTCAGCTTCCTTAGCTATAGGTGGCTAAATGAAATCTAATCTAATTAAGAGCCTGAAATCCCATAATATCCTATTGATATTAAACTCTGGAGGATGATACTGTAGCAGTGCTTAAGGCTACGAAATTTAGAGGATTATAGATAAAATTCCTATCATGTAAAATAGAAACTTGAGTTTTAAGTAAATGTTAGGAATAAACCTGTCTTTGAGATTTTACTTGTAAATCTATTGAAACTCCTGTACAGATATATATACAATGAGGGGGGGAAAGAAGCTGATCTGTTTAAAGAGTAGACTCTATAATAGGCCTGTGACATAAGATTTTTTCTTCAAGAGCTGTTCCATTTGACAGCATCGCCTATTTGGCTTTAAGCCAGCCTCCGTGGGGTACATTGCTATCAAAGCAAACAATTAGATCCATGACTATCCTTCGCAGTCCATTAGATTACTCTCATTGCTGTCAATTGTCTCACATCTTTAAGAAAGTATGTAAATCGTTGTCTTTCTCTTGAAAAGTAGCAAGTCTGATGCCCTTACATGATTCTGCTAGGAAGAAAGAATGGCTCGTTTCCTCACTTTTGCTCATGTACTGTAAAACTTGAACGAGGTAGTCCAGCTAGGAGAGGGGCCAGTGCAGGAGCTTCATGGTGATGTTAGGCAAACTCCTCCCCCCAGAATTTGTCTGGTTTCTATACCAAGCACTTGGTTGTCTTAAAAGAACAGAAAAAACATATGACTAGGGAGTTGGGTTGTTTTCATCTATTTAATATTCACATAATTTAAAATAAGTAAGGTGCAACTAATCAAATCAAATCATCTGTTACAGATAATATCCTTGGGAATTCAGCAATCAAGACCACTTTTAAATTACTGCCAAAATTATCAGTGCTAGTAATTTCATTATACATACCTAATCAATGCTTCATAAAAAGTGTATAAGAATGCTAAGAGAACTCTTAGGTACATAAGATAATATCTTGCTGGTGAGAGCATATGCTATGAAAAGTAGTTTTTGTTTAATATGTCAGTATTTCTATACAGTCAACTGAAACATAAGACAGAGCAAGGAAGGAACTGGAAGATACATAGAGAAGGACTTAAGGTTTCTGTCAAGTTAAATAAGTTTTGCTACTGTTATATATATATATATATATGTGTGTGTGTGTATACATCGTTTGTATCACATAAATATTCATATGACTTATTTGATGAATAGAGAAGACTGCCAACTGTGTTCCAGCCACAGTACCTTCTGGCCAACAGCTTAAAGTATTAGCTTAACAGACCATCTGTAGTGTGAGTGCACCATGTCCATCATTCATGCTTAGAAAATATTAGACTAACTGGGGAAAAAAAAAAAAAAAGGGAAACTCAGTTTGCATCCCTGAAAGGGATACTTATCTCCTTGTTAGGTGTGATACTTTTTGGATGCACCAACAAATATCAGAGAACAACCACAAAAAGACATGGAAAAAAGTATTAGGATTTGCTTTTGCCTTCCTTTATTTTATGCTTAAAATAACCCGTAATGTCATAGCAGCATTTAATGAAATGTAGGTAAAAGAAAAAATATTTTGAAATCCTTTCTCTGAAAGACATGGAGCTTCATAACAGCACTTGCTATAACAAAGGATTACAACAAATAACAATAGCTTTTCTGTGTTGTTCTTCTGAGAATATGGAAGTGTCAGAAAGCTTGAAATAGTGAAAAGCTTGAAAGTCTTGACATTTTAGTAATTTTTTAAAAACCTGTCAGTAAGAAGTAAATCTTTGTGTTATGGTTGGTTTGTGCTTGCTGCTAAACACAGCATACCAAAGGGTACAAGGGCACTGTAAATAACATGGAAGAGAACACAAGCTCTCAATCACAGCATCCAGATACATTTTAAGCATTGTAACTGGTTCTGAAAAACAAAAGTGTGACATCTTAAGGTGACGGTACTCTTGCAAGTGCTATGAAAGGGGAATAAACAAGAAAAAACAACAGAAGAAGAGGTGCTTCTTACCTACTGCTTTATCACTGTGAACAGAATTTCTACACAGAGTTTTGGAAATCAAACAAAAGTGAGTTTGGAAATGAAAAAAAGTTGAGTTTTAATACTATGAATAGAATTAAATTCTAACAGAAAAGGAAGGAAACTATTTTTATATATTTATACACATCTAAATGTGTATGTGAATGTATTTACAAATGTGTTGTGACTATAAACCATATACTAAATCTATATTTTGATTTAATACCCTGTAGGCCTTTTGTAGTAGCTGCAATAGTGGTATATACCATGGAACTATGATTTTAATTATACTAAATAATACCATTATATCAAATGTACTTTAGAAAGTAAATGATGTGTAACTGACTTGTCAGATTTGTGTTAAATGTCACCAGTATAAGTAGGAATCAGGCATAACAGCATAACAGCACCCAAAGTTTCCATACAAATTTGTAGAGAAGATCAAGCTAGATTATTAATTGGGAAGAAACTACACACACACATACACACACACAAAAAAAAAAAAAAAAAAAAAAAAAAAAAAAAAAAAAAAAAAAAAAAAAAAAAAAAAGCAAAACTGCCATGAAAATTAACTCTCAACTAATCATCTGAAGTATCAATTGTGGTTACATGAGAGTAAGAGAGATTGGTCAAATACTTGCCTCAAGACCTTTAGATGGGGAAGGATTTTGCTTAGAAATCCCCCAGAAATCTTACAGCAGGCCCCAATATATTTTAATATAGGCAGTTGGGAAAAAATCGCTATTAGGAATAGACACTAAGTATGACAATATATTATTATTAAATTAATTGTTCATTTGTACACACTGGTAAGCTATTAAATTTTGTGCTGTGCTGACAAATCTCAAATGTCTTTGCAGTCATAAAGGATTCCAAAGAAAAAACTGTGCCTGTGGTCTTCACAGCTCTACACACCCCAGCAAACATAAGGTCTTGAATCTGTGACAAACTGACTAGGTGAGAGGAAAGGTCACCATGATTCAGAACCCAGAATAATTTTTTTTTAAAATGGTCTAAAGGAGCAGGTTTTGCAATTTTGCTGAAAGCTTCTTACAGAAAGTCAACAAATCAAATAAATTTCAAAAAATTACGAAAATGTAACAAAAAAAACCAAAAACCCACCAAGACCTTTAAGGTTCACTTCGTATACTGGCCTATATCTTATAATATTTGCAGGTACTGCACTGTCCAAAGAAATGTCTATGAACACTGGCTTGCTAAGCTATGGAAAAAAAAATTTAGTTGTTGATCAGGTTTTTTGTTAACATAAAACTTTATCAAAGATGACTCAACAATTCTTAGAATGTGGCAGGAAGTACTTAAAAAATAAGCAGAGGATTTGCCCCACTCACTGTTCTGTCATGTCTGATTTATTGTCTCTGGCAACTGAAAGTTTGTGATTCTTCAAAGTAAGAGTAAAAAATAAATTAGTATGATGCACCTACACAAATGAGCAACATTGTACCCACAATTGTCCCCTTGAATGAGTGGTTTTATATAAGGAATGGGAATTCATTACTGCATTTGAACATGCTGTTACTATCAGCTGCCAAAATGCCAGCAGATTACAGCTCCTTCTTTTGTGTCCTCTGGGAGATCAGCAGGGCTGTTGCACAAATGCAGAGCCAGCAGTGAAGGGGGGATAATCTAGCTCCGCATGTGAAACGCGCATGAAATATTTGTGAAGATCTATGCTTGTCCTGTTGGCTGCATTTTTTAAGTAACAAGCTGGTTGTAGCAGATATATGTAGATCAGTGCATTAGCTTATTTCTGCTAACTGTTCAGGATTGTGGCTTCTGTGATTTCAGGCAGAAGTGGCTGCTGCAGTCACTTTATTCTTTCTCCCCACGTGGCTCTTACAAGTCTAATTCCTCACCATCATAAGGATGCTGCTTGGATCCAGTACATTTCTTGGATTAACAGCATTGAAGCAGAAAGGAACATTTCATACCACAGAGAAACTGAGATGTGGCATTAAAATGAATTTTAGGATTTCAAATAACAGTTGTTAAAGCTGCAGCAATTTTGGAATGTATGACTGATGGTAACTGCATCATTTGCAGTCATTGTGGTAGTAAGTGATGGTTTCCTGCACTCTGAATATAAACATCAGAAAATCATCTTATCTTGTGAACCAACAAAATATGGTTCCTGTAGCAGCTGCTGTTTACTGGGGAAAAAAATAGTATGCCATTAATTTAATTATGCTTTGGTGAGAATCACAACAATCTACATATTTTGCTGGCCAGAGAGCTGTGATTGCAGAGGGCCAGTGCTCCCTTGCATGTATCTAAAATGAGTTTTAGAAATGTTGAGTGGTATCATCTGTTGAAATCATAAAAGGAACTATTTCTAGCATGCACAAAAATTTGATCTCATGGCATGATTTTTGAGGATTACAAATTAAATATATCACAGGAGTACTCATTTTTAAGTTTTTGATTAATTCAGAGAGCTGGTGACAGCAGCAGGGGCAGAGAGCCATATCACAGCCCCTGTTGCCCACCCAGCCTCTCACCTCACCTCACCAGCTGGAATCCCATGCCCTCAGGAGCAAAGAAACTGCCCTCCTGCTTCAGGGCAGGGGCTCCAGGCTCTGCACAGGCTGTTCCAGTGACCTACATGGCAGGACAATTGCCAGCACCAGGCCAGTTCCCAGAGATGGCAGCTGGCCAGGAGGTGGCGTGGCATCCGGAGAGAGTGACCCAGGGTGGCTTCGTCATGCACAAATTAATAAAAGCTGCTGGTTTTCCTGCTGTACTCGCCTGTGCCTGGTCCACTCAGGAGCAAGTTGGGTGCAGGCACGACACCAGAGATTTGAAACTTGGTGACTGTGTGCTCACTGTCCACCAACTACCACTTCACCCAGGAGACCTGCTCTGGGAACAAGCCACAAATTACAGAGTTCATGTCTCTGAGTTGGCTCCCTGGGTACCTATACTAAAAATTTTCACTCAGGTGTTTTAGGAATCTCCTGGATTTGTTTGTACCAACTGTGTAGTTAACACCTGTCAAGACTAATTCCCCCACAAGGACAAGGGTTGTTGATTCAGAGGGGTCCCTTGGTTCCTTAATTTGTTGTCATCCCAGCTGGGTGGCTAATAGAAAACTCCCACGATGACACCCACTTCATTTGTTTGTCCTTCTGTCCTTGCCCAGAGGCTCTCATCTGTGACATCCCCAACTGCAGCTTTGGACGTTCCAGATCCTCCGTTACATCCAACGCTCACAACACTGTCCCCTCCCCTCCCCTCCCCTC